>JAHZNC010002554.1:0-14488 GCA_027744095.1 Zhuqinia jingwanae | reverse complement strand
TGCCAAGAAACCATTTTTTTCAGCTGATTCACGTCAAGTCAAAATGTTTGGGTGAAGGCGAACGTGGTAAATTGTTGAAAGGCTCCTATCCTCCGTGCACATACTTATGATGCATGCATGAACACATACAGTTTGGCTTTTCATGTTTTTGGCTAGAAGATGAAAGCAATACGTACGTACGTTACAACTACAACATTTTTTACATGATATAATGTGAGTGTGTATTGTATAGAAAGTGAGAGTCGAGTATGATGATGATGAGCATTGAACTGAGCATGTGAGCATTACGGTGAAAATATAAAACTTTTCTTATTTTGTACACGCTTGCATGCACATAATATTAAGTTGTAAGTTACCTATTCAATATTAAAAGCTCATGTCGGTCAGTATTAAACCTGAAATATAAATTGTAAATGCACAAGTGGTTTATTTATTGCCTGCTTTTGATGTGAATAACATAGTTATCAGTCAAAATGGTTATTTTAAAGAAAAATGCATACAATATACCAAGTTACTGTATATCATGTTTAAACTTATGCATTAACTTTAACATTGACTTTTAAACCCCTGATAATAAAGCAAAGGTGCACGAGTCTGCTATATACTTGCTTGCCCATTTTTATTTCTAATCGAGGGAAATTTCATTGAATGTTGCATATTGCATGCCAGATCGGTGTGTGTATGTGTGTATATCGTGCATAGCGTTACTTTGGATTCGTGGGAATCGCCTATTCCCAAATAAATATTGGCATCATGTGCTTTGCAAATGTTTGTATTATATTGTCCGTAGAGATTATCGGAAAAAACATCTTGAATTACGTTTTGCGGTGATCTGATATCATACGCAAAGTTGCTGTTATGCAGCAACCCTTTTCACGCATCAGATTATTCTTTTGTATTATTCGGTACGCAGTACGCACAAAATAATCTACGCAAACCAAATACCGAAGTGGTCCGATTTGAAACGTGAATTTTAACTTCAGTCCTAGTCCCAGACAGTCACCAAATTGGGAAAACTGAACATCCACGCATTACATTTACATCGCCTTTTTTTAGACGACTTGAGATGAGCTTCCAAGCACAACAAACACAGGATATCAAGAAACAGCGCATTGAACTAACAGAGTGAGCCGCCGCTTTGAGTATGATTGGAACTCTACTTTTATCACAGCTTCTTTGCAAGCAGAGCAAGAAGTTCCTCCGGAATTCATATATCACGAACAAAATGTCTTTTGCGACGGAATAAGAAAGCAAATTTTCGTTTTCAGTGTACGATACACGTACTAACCCAGACAAAAGCTATATATTTCTGAGCAGAATTCTACACACCATTTCCATTTTACAAAAAATCAGGAAGTTATTTCTTTTTTTACGCGTTTTTTCTCTTCTTTTTCAAATTGGGACACAAACTTATTGCAAAAACAGCGAGTGTCCAAACTCCAAAGTACACACACAAAGTGAAACAGCCTGTATCACAGACTAAGTAATGTGGTAATTCTTTAGGTGTTGGGAGCTGTAAACTCGCTTTTTGTCAAAGAATAAAATTATGGTGATCGCATTGAAAAATGTGTGGGCATTGAACACATTATATAATATATGATATGCATGTAGCTTTATTATTTTTCTTTTATATATATTTTTACTTTTACCAAATATTTAAGAAAGAACGGGAAACAAGTTCCCATTTCTTATTTTCTCTATTTATATACTTCTTCCTGTATATTTTTTTCGCCAAGAATGAATGATTTAATTTTTCTTCCTCTGCAAGAAGCCAAAAATTGAGAAAGGACATAATATAATCTCGTTAATAGAATGACTTTCACCAAAAAAACGGAAAGAAAAAAAAATACAAGTTTGGCCATTGTTGTACATTTTGCAAGTTGGACTTTTACTACCAACCAGAATACATAAATACGTAGGTACTCTTTTATTAAATTCCCATTTAAAGCTACTTTCACCAAAAAAACGGAAAAAAATACAAGTTTGGCCATTGTTGTACATTTTGCAAGTTGGACTTTTACTACCAACCAGAATACATAAATACGTAGGTACTCTTTTATTAAATTCCCATTAAAAGCATACAACTAACCACCATGAAGCGACAAGCAAACGAAGAAAATAAAGGTACAGTAATAATAGCAGCCACAGAAGAAAAAACCAGCTCTGTGGTTCATAATTTCAATGCGTTGAAGCCATAAAGGAAAAGCAACCATTTGACACAACAAAACCGTTCTGGAACGTTAGCCGGAGTGGTATATGGGGAGAGATGCGATAGCCTATTACTAAACTTCTTCTTTGTATCAAAAAAGAGATACAATTCTTTTCCTTATGTTCTAATTTTACGAGTATGCCAATGTAGATGACTTTATTTTGCAAAACTTGCTCTCTTGCTTGCTTTCTCGTGTATTTTTTTGTCAAGAGTTTTGCCCATCTTATGGCCAGCAGAATTTTGGGGAAACTTGACAAGCATCAAGCAACGCAATATGCAATGAAGGAAACTACAATATCAATGCATTTGATGTTACATCGAGTTTACGTTGTACGTTGCGTACTTTGGTGGCTCTGCTACACAATTTTATACACACCGAGCATCCTCTTTTTTCGGAGGATAGCGTTTCCCCCCGTGTTTTGTTCATGTATTAGATGCCATGCTTTCACCATAACCGAGTTCACTTGTGTACAAACTTTCGTGTGGAGAGGATCACATCAGCACATTTTTTCTGCACTGCACATTCTTCTTATTCTTATTGCACACTGCACTACTTTTATGTTGATAAATATTATTGGTTGCATGTTAAACAACTCTTGGTTCTACATTTTGACAATTGGTTTATTTACCCACTAATCTATATCTAATCAGTCTTAAAAGTTAATTACGCACGTTATTTCCCTATTATTAATATTTTTTATCTTTTCCTTATTTAAAAATATCTGGCACCAGTTGAATATTAATATAATGCACAAAACCTGCTTGATATACCCAAAGTAAAGTAGCACATACATTAATTACATGGTTTACAAAAGTATTGTGAATGTGATTGGTTATGTTGCTCTATTATTTTGTGATTTGTACACTGACAAGTACACTGACAAGTATAAATATTATCTAGTTGCATTGCCGTACTCATGCACATAAAAATCTGTATGGCATAAAGCAAATTGATTTAGTGGTTCGTCACAAATGAGTCATGAAAAAAACCGTTTTGGCCTTTAGTGCACCAAAGAATAAAATAACACTTGTCATATAAAAAATAATTTAAGTTTTTATCTGATTGATTCAAGAAGTGTAAATGTGGCAAGACCACCAGTTCTAATTTAACCACGACACGCAGAGATATAACCGTGACATTACTGGTGACCGTGCAAAAGTGTTTTCCTACAGCATTGATGAATACATTATTATTGGCAACTTTCATGTGCTAATTTATTATTATATTCATAATTTTAGGACAAATGTTTTATCAAAATACTATCTCCTCTACTATCAAGGGTAAGTGGTCACTGTTTTCCTTGTACTATTATGTGTATATTTTCAAGTTCGCACGTTTTCATTTGACTCTTTCAATAACTTTTTCCTGTGTTGTTATTTTCATAATGTCATTTGATGTTATTCAACTTGTCAAGCAAATTATAAAATTATCGATCCTTTGCTTGGTCTCAGCATTTTTCGTGGCTCCTATTTTGTATGGTTTTTCAACGACACGTGGTGGCAATGAGATAACAAGCAAGGATGTAGGGAAAAAGGAAGAGTGCATTCTGTGAAAGCACATGGTGAGGTAGGTATATATAGTAAGCGAGTGCGTCAGTTATGGTGTGATAGTTCGTTGCATGCATGGTACTGCTGGGAACCAAAAAAGGATGACGTATATTTTTTGTGTACTCTTCCTCCACTATGCATGATGGGTATGACATATTTGGATTCATGTTTCAAATCCCCATCATAAAACGTATAGTATGCAACACAAAAGTTAGTAAACAGATTGGAAAAACTTACAAAACGGTAGTAAAAATAAATTCATAATCCTGTCACATTTTTTTTTACTCTGGTTGTATTGGTGCAGAGCATGTTTACCCATTGTAGCAACTAGCAACACACATGCATAAAGCAAACAACCACGGTAGTTGAACTACCTAGACACATATATGAAGTTACTAATTCACAACTTTTGTCCATGTGCTACATCAATATTCACAACTTTAGCTCTTACAAAATGGTTATTATTACATTGTATTTAAAGTGAGGTGTATCAGTCAAAAGTTTTATCTGGAAACCCATTGAACTCTTGTACAATCATCATCATCCTCATGATTATTTGGGCCAAACCAGAAAAAAATTCGGCAAGTTTATTGTTTGCATGGAAAAGGAGGCCAATTTATCGGTGCATCAAATACCATTACGCATCTTATCATATTTTTTATCACCAAAACTTTTGTTGACTGGTCAGCAAAAATGTTGGTCAATTGCAATTATTATTAGTTCTACGTCACGGGCACATATATGCACCTATTACCTAGTTGACATTATTCCGTAAATTTCCATCCAACATTCAAGGTTAGTTCTAAGGTTAGGTAATTTTCCATAATAATTGCGCATTCTACTATTTCTTTTCCGTTTTTTTTTGTACAGTCATTGTACAAACAAAACTTTGTGCTAATGGTTCCAATAATTTGTGTTACATCTGATATACACACACAACACATATATAGAGGTTGGAAACACAGTTTGGAAACAATGCAACAACAGGAACAACAGACATGACAGCTACCTTGATGCTTTTTTATTTATATATCATGTTTGTGCACAAACCTGTCAAATTTTGTCTCTTTAAAAATTGTTGTGTTTTAGCCCATTTCGTCATATCAAAACCATAATTCTGAAAGCGTTTCACTTGATACCATATGTCTTGACGTAGCGTGATTTTATGCACATGTTTAACCAGTCCTCATAGTTTTATACGTTTTACATTCACAAAAGCTAGAAACTTGCAAGGTTACAAGCGCTAATATATTCTTCAATGCTTCACTGTGGAGCATTTTATCTGCGTATGTATACTTGTTGAAATAAGAAAATATACCTATCGTTATGTTTATCTTGGAAAAACATAATTAGTAAAACCGCATCAATTACAAGTGTAATTAAATAAATTTATACGCTGAAAATCTTATTTAGGTATTTTTATATTCTTTGGCACATGATGACCCATGTAACCATTTTTTATAATGGACAATCTTTGGAATTGATTTCACAAACCGATAAAATATCATTCATTTGGATAATCAAATGTTGAAGAAGTAAACCCAGATCAAAGAAATCGATTAGCACGTGTTACATTGAAACAATGTTTATTTATTCCGTTACGAGAAATCGTTGGGGAGCAGATTTACTTAAATCATTCATTTTACTAAGGGACTATACGTTCATGTATGCTCATGCTTTTAAAATAAGTTGCGCCTTACTAATATCAAATATGCATTTTCATTTATTTCAATACACACATCACATTTAACAACATCATATATCATATTTATCATTTAGTTAATAGTTCCTTTAAAAAAAATTATGACGGGTCATCCATCAACAATAACCATATAGTGTCTACATATCTGTCTGAAATCTGTTAACAAATTTTGAGCAGACTACTGAATTTTTAATGCATTCCTATGCTGATGAGTGATGACGATGGTAAGGTAATAAAATTACAAGCAAGGTGGTTACATGCAAGCATATCGGCAAAATATTTGACATGAATGACATGCTAAAAATAAACATGCTCTGCTCTAGTTATTTTGCTGTTTGCTGCCTGCATAAACTCAGGTTAATGTTAGTACAAAACAGAGTATTCCTCTTCTTTCCGCAAATTTCGCACTTACTTAGAAAAGATAGAAATGAAAATGATGCAAAAATACTTGCGCAAAAAAAGTAACTGGCTGTCGCTTTCGACCCTTCTCTTTTTCCAGAATAGAATGTGTTTAAAAAAAACTGACTGTATCAATCTTAATCTTGATCAGTTCAAGTGATAAGTTCTTAGAAAACAGGCGGTGCTGTCATCACATCATGTAATTTGTGTAACTCATTGCTGTGTACAAAAGCATTCGTCATTGAATTGTAAAAACCTTTTACATTACAGACTATTAATAGTAACATTGAACATGAGGTTTTAGCTGCTAATGCTACTTGTTCCAAAGAATCAAATCCGCTATTTTCCTATTTATATTTTAAGTAGTGATCAACGACTTGTTGTGAGAATCAGAATCCAAAGATTGCAATCTGATTAAAATAATTTCCTGTGTGTAGAGAGAAGAGTGGATAGGAAATAACTTCCACTTCCGTCTATTCTTCTTAAAGGAATTTCATCTGTTCAATCAACTTGAATGACAGCTTGAAGATCCATTGACAGAGCAGAAAGAATAGTGTACCTCTACTACTGCTTGAAGAACTCTCAAAAAGTAAGGTTAAATTCAGTTCATATATCATTTTAACATTTATTGTAGCGTAATAAATGCGCTCACCTCCACCAACACACTTGATCATTGTTGCCGATTTTTCCTTGCAACTTTTCTGACTCTATTAATAATAACATTGGTGATAGTGATAGGTATTTGTTGTAATATGAAATCAATAGCATTGTATATAGTATGGCAGGCATTAATAAGCTTAAAGAAAACGTATGGTGTGCATGTGCCCAGTTCTTCGGAACAATGCACATATTAAGTATGCCGTATGTATTTATGTGCCACAAAGTAGGTATATTGTGTACCTTGCAAACAATTGAAAACGAAATCAGCGTTTTGTAATAATATGTTTTCTAGTGTCTCTCTCAGTTTCATGTATTATTTGAAACTGGAAGCACAAGCCTTGTGTACATTATTGTAATATGACGACCTACTATTACTCTTCATGTTAGATATTCATTTCCCTTTTATCAAAAACAGGCAGTGACATAGACACACAAAGTCACAAACTTATAACACTGCACACATAGACAATAAAATGTGTCTTTCTTCCTTTCTTTTGTTCTTCCAAAGTCAAATGGATTGATAAGGAGGCAGAAGACGATGCTCGAGAACAATATTGCACACATGCTTTACTTCCAGCAGCAGCAGCAGCAGCAGACTTTACGTGCTTGACTTTTAGAACGTTGGAATTGGAACTCAAATGAAATTGATTTCGCCCTCTTCTCTCAAAGAAAACAATATTCATTCACGTGCGTATTCTGGCTCCTAGTTTCATATATAAAGTACATAGCAGTTAATATACTTTCTTCAGTAAAGCAAAGTACATCAGTATCAGCACACATCTGCTGCTGTTGAATTGATTGAGAGAATCGAAGACATCATTACTCTACAATGTAGAGTCTACATGCTCCTTTGCAACGAGCTCTATTTTTTTGAAGTCAGTGAGCGAAAGTTCTTTTGTGATTTCTGACGTCTTGTCTTGTCATGGAATGAATCGAAGGGAAAAATACATACAGAATACCTACTTTTACTTTGTTCAGTTGGCATTCTAAAGTACTCATACCCCGATCAAAAATCCTTTGTTCTTTCCATCTTCCATGTGAATGCAAACATACATAATATCATGTACACAGTTTACATGACACGACGTCGTCGTCGTCTCGGAAAAATATTGGAGATTTATAAAGTACCTCTTTGTATACATTTTTCGTCAAATATTTTTTTTGTGGAGAAAGCAATACAACAGCCGGGTACAAAATCTTATGAAAAACCTTAATCTATTGATCTGGTTCTGGGCAGATCTGGTCTATCCAGATCAGACGCAGACGTACATCAAGATTGTTTCAAATAAACCTTTGAATTGTTGCATCTCTTTCAAGTAATTTCCTTTATTCCATACGTAAGCAAGCCAGATAAAAGTCAGAGAAAACAATGGTACGATCTTGACATCTACGATAAATAAGGTTTTGAATAATTCAATTGGTGAGCGTGCAAAAGAACTATCAACTATGTATATGTAAAATACTGTGAGCTCCATGCTGTTGATCCCCTGAGAGAAGAATTTTTTCTATAAATAATTGCACTCATGCTCGTGTTCCAATTACGTCATTTATTTCAAGTGAGATAGAGAAATGAAACATATTAGCCACTACTACAGTAAGTTTACACAGAGAGAAATAAAAAAAGTAAAATACTTATTTCCTCTGAACAACTTGATGTAGTACTTTTATGCATCTTTTATTCTCCTCTCTCTCCCTCTCTGCTGGCCATTAAACTACATGATATAAATACCTCCAAATTTTGTGAAGACAATAAATGTCTACTCGCATGTATTCTTTCAATTAACTTTCGCCTAAATTATTACTGACTGGAGTTGACTCCAGAGTAACTGACTACTATATACATCTATTTTGTGTACTAGAGATATATCACGCGTCATCTAATTGTCTTCTTGACTCGTGGGACCGACAATCATTCACTACAAAATGACTGTTTCAGACAATAATATTAAATGTTATTAGGAACAATTACGAAAAAAAAATTCACTGGACAACACTACTGCGAACGCTCTTAAAATCAGACAAACAACAGTTCCTCCATAACCGCTGTTGTTCATTATTATTGCTCACGCAGCGTAATTGATGCTATTATAAAAATTCTAATAAATTATTTGTCTAAATAATAAGAAGAGTTACATTTAGTGCAAACACGGCTTTTGCCATCAATCATAATCAGCATATTTTATGAATACGTAGCAATCTGCTGCGCGTTGAAAATAAATTTTTTAAAGACTTTTTTTATGAACAAAAAACCGGTATCCAAAACAAAGACATAAATTTACTATGATTAAAACTCAAAACGAAATAAAATTAATTTATATTCAATATTTTGCTTCTATCACCCATATTTAACTACACCTTACTTAAAGTGATGGCATTGATAAGGCATGTGTGTGTATTTATAACTTTCCCATTGTCTATAATTCGTGTTTTGTTACTTAATTGTTCTATAACATCCAATTGAACTGTATTATATGGTTTTAGCATGAATAAGCGATGATGCAGAAGTTGCAAGAAATTTTATGACATGCCGTCACTCATAAAGTCATCACGACTAATAATAGTAGCTAGATCACTAGTTATGTACTATACATATACTACTACTGCCAGTTCTTTATCAACCGTTAAAGTGAGAGCCTGTCTGTTATGGCTATTATCCATTACATCACATTTTAAGAGCGTGAGCGCCTGTGAGGATTAAAGTATTGAACTTGTTGCTGGTACCATAAACCACGAACTGCACGGATGAAAAAGTATTTATAAGCTAATCAGTCAACTCAAATCAAAGTCAGAAATTCACACAGACGACAAATTTATTATGCTCTCGGTGGATGTAGTACTATTGTAATTTGTAACAATAGATAAAACCATAAAGAATTTTAAAGCTCAACTGATTGCATGAGATCAGAGTCAAGCATTTGATAGCAAAATAACTGTTGAGAAGGATTCAAATACTCAACAACGAGCATTTGAGAATTTATAGGTTTTTTATAAGAGTATACGGGAGAGAGAGAGAGAGAGCAGATTGTAATCGAGGCAAGTTTATAAAGTAAATATTCATATACGAAATACATAAAAACTATATCTATCATAGCAGTCGAATGTCGCACGACCACTACCAGCATGAATGGCCACAATACCGGCATTAAAAAGCTACATCGTCACGTTTTTTCAAGTCAAGTTCAATAAATAATGGGAGTGAAATCTATTATGTGAACTGTTATTTAGACTTAGACACCAAGGAATGCTCTGGATATGAACAGTTATATAATCTCCGATAGCTTGTCGCCACTATTATTATCATCATCATCATTACGAACGGGAATCTCCATGCAGCAACAGCAAGACATCACAAGCATTGTAATACTTTGTGTATCCTAACGTGTGCTACTGAAATAATATACTGATTCTATATTCACGCGTTTTAGACTTCAAATTCTATAATATAACAACTCGCATATGAAACTGATGTATGTGTGGAATATATAAATTCAACAACTTTATATTGTTCTCCAGTTGTATAGTATTGAAGAAAAAAAGTACTTGTACATTTTACATACAGCGCAACAACAGACATAATAAACGGAACATTTATCTGCCACATATACTAGTGGGTACTTTCCTGTTATGTTATAAAAGACTGTGTGATAATATGTGTGCAGATAATGTGCATTCACTTGACTGACTACTGATTATAATTCAGAGGAGGACACAAAATTTGCAGCCGTACATGATAGTCACACTTCATCATATTAACTGGCTCCGCAGGATATATGGAATATGGAATATAAGTATATATGTTCATAAGCTACATGAAAATTGTTGTACCTATCTAACTTATTTGTACAATTAATAATCAACGTTTTATACACTCCTATACTGTCTTCATTAGTTTTGGTATAAACCCGAAGCTTGTCAGTGTCACCGTCAGTTGTTCTGCAGAATGAGAGCCAGTGGACTGGGGGTAGAATAGATGTGCTCAGGAATTTCATATTTTCAACATGTAAAACAGCATCGACGACGGCGCGAGTAGCAGAAAGGGAGATTAAGAAAATTGTTGCTTTTTGATGAAGATTGAAAAAAAAATGCATCTTTAGCTGCACTGTCAGAATTTCTGCCACTTTCTAAGGATTACAAAAATATATTTTTTAAATCAATGTATGCAAAAAATGCACTTTGATTCGTTACATCCACAACGCATTGCAATTAAGTTTGATTTCCGATCTTAGAACGTTACTATCAACATTCAACTCTGGCCTGCTGCTCTTATTTAATTCATTTCGCGACAACTCATCTCTACTGCTTATGTGAAAGTGAATTTTGTACTACACAAGGAATTTAAACGTTCTCATCATGTCGACACCTTCCACTCCAGAGAAGTCGGGCAACTTGTCCTTTATCACGAATGAAATTAACGGGGAAAAGAAAAGAGCGGAAGACAGTACCAGCATTCCCATTGACACGCTAGAAAACTGTGGGAATCCATGTAAAGTGTACGCCTACAGATGGGTTG
The DNA here is from genome assembly GCA_027744095.1 of Zhuqinia jingwanae. Lineage (NCBI taxonomy): Eukaryota > Metazoa > Arthropoda > Collembola > Entomobryomorpha > Paronellidae > Zhuqinia > Zhuqinia jingwanae. The sequence goes on along the minus strand of JAHZNC010002554.1, from coordinate 3,460 downwards.
TACTATGTCTCTTTGTAATGTATTCCATGTCCAATGCATTTCAATGGATTCAGTTCAGTATCATCACCGGAGTCATCTCACAATTTTACAATGTCTCTGAAGAGATGGTGGATATGACCTCCATGATTTACATGATCACATATATTCCGCTAATTTTCCCAGCAACATTTTTCTTGGAGCGAAAAGTAAGTTGTTCATCAAAACACTTTTTTTTTGTTAAAAATCTGTATACGTTGTAATTATTTTGTAAGGGCTTCCGTAGTTGTAGGTGTAAAAAATGCTGGTTTATGGTTTAATGAAAAGCCTGTAACAAGGTTTTGAATGTAACGAAAATGGACGCTCGCTTCCTTTATTAAAATTTCTTCGAATGAGGAGATGAGAAATTTTTATGATAAAAATTCAAGCTCGCGCTTACATATAATACGGAAACATTTTCCTAGTAAATCATTTTAGGGTAGTAGTATTGCTCGTGTTTAGTCTAGTGTAACTTAAGACTTGCTGTTGCCTCAAGGTGTCCAAGTAAATGAGTTTTACTTTTACTGAATTTCATTTCTTATTTGTGCTTGGCTGAAGAAATAAAAATCCCTTTCCCATGAGGAGTGTAGGCCATATTATATGAATTGGATTCCAAACTTGTGATACGTTTTGTGCTGAATAATGAGTATATGTATGTAGGGTATGTATAGATAAGTACGTTCGCATTAAGGCATATTATTATGTAGCAAGTGTATATGGTATAGCGTGGAACACACAGATCATATTTTAAATACATTTAGACATGTTTTGCAAAGTTATTCCTTGGAAAAGAGCAAACTCTACAAGAAAAAAAATTAGATTTATGGAAGGGAATTGAGGAGGAAGTGAAATATTTTTTTTTATCAAGAGTTAAAAAGCGTGAAGCCTTTGTAAAAGTTCTTTTATAAGAGATGAATGAGGAAAGCAACATGATTTTTCCAGTAGAACTAGCACTGTGGGTATATAGGTACACTGGTATATATGTACATTTATTGTTATGTATTACTGTGAGCAATATAATTTATATGTTTTATTATTGGGACGGCAGATTAAACAGTTGGAAAAAATTGTGTGTGCGCACTTTTTTCTTTTCGTGGTAAAAAAAATTTTGTGCTAAAATCTGCAGGGTCTCAGGCTTGCTGTGATAATAGGATCCCTTGGAACGGCTTTGGGCTCTTGGATAAAATGTTTTTCTACGGCTCCCCATCTCTTTTATGTGGCATTCATAGGCCAAACCGTTGTGGCTGTGTCCCAAACATTTATTTTGGGAATTCCACCACTTTTAGCTGCTTTGTGGTTTGGACCTGATCAAGTGTCGACTGCAACTTCCATCGGCGTATTTGGAAATCAGGTAGAAAAATATCCAAAGTGAATTATTATGTGTACTTGTGATTATATTGTCCTGCACATAAACCGGTATTGCTTTTTTGCCATGAATTTGCTATTATAAATCGCCCAATTATTTTTTACTTTTAATGCGAGCCCACAAGCAATTTTAAACCTAGATGCCTGGTTTGGATCATTTCTTCTTGTTTCTCCATTCATTTATTAATTTTTAAGTTAATGAGACCAAGAGAACTAAGGAGTAGACCACTTTATCAATTCTACCAATTTAGAGAATTTCAAACTTTTTTCTCACTGTTCTCCACTCAAAAGTAGTTTGAGCTCGTCTTTATGATGACGTTGTTGAAGATGATGCAAAGAAAACTTTTCTTTTTTGAATTAAAATTTGATCAAAATTACAGTGAATGTCGTATAGTAGTAGTTATCAAAACTGTGGTGTTTTATGTATGTATCTTCGTTAATTATAATTGGAGCCACACTGCAATGTCATATCATGTCATTTATAAACTGCTTTCCTGTATACCTATGCATTATATGTATGTGCTTGTGTATTGTAGTTGGGCGTAGCTGCAGGATTTCTTCTCCCCACTCTCCTTGTTAAGAACGGAACTTGACGAGTCCATTGCCCATGATTTGAGTGTGATGTTTTACGGAACTGGAGCAATTACTGGAGTTTTGTTCATTGCTGTTCTCTTGTGTAAGTATATTATTTTCAAAATTACTTTAAAAGCATCAACTTCCTTGGGAAAATGCGATTAATTCAAAACTTTTCAAAAATCCTTTTCATGTGAGGACGTAACTACATTACACTTGCGTGCATTAAAAGCACTATTTTATTAATACCTAAACATGTACATAATATATATGTATGTAGTAGGTTAATAATGTACGCTACTACTGTGCTATCATGTATTTTTATATGATGGCAAAACTTCAATTTCAATCCATTGATGTCTTTCACTTTTTTACATAATATATATGTATGTATGTAGTAGGTTAATAATGTACGCTACTACTGTGCTATCATGTATTTTTATATGATGGCAAAACATCAATTTCAATCCATTGATGTCTTTCACTTTTTAACTTTTCTCTCTCTCTCTCTCTCTAGTATTCCGGGATAAGCCGCCTACTCCACCAAGCATGGCCCAATTGGCTCTACTCACTGCTGACCAAGAACCGTATCTAAATTCAATCAAGAAGCTCTTGACAAATAAGGGCTACATCTTGCTGCTTCTCAGCTATGGTATGAATGTCGGTGTGTTTTATGCCATTTCAACACTCCTCAGCAGTTTCATCTCAAAATATTTTCCGGTACGCTTCCTTTTTCTTTCTTATTATCTCTGTCGGTTTGATATAGTTACGTATGCAGTTGGGAGGAAATTTAGAGGGATCTGCTTTTGAGATGGCTAGTTTTTCTCCAAAAGAGAGAAAAGAGAAAGAAAGCTTTTGACATTTTTACATCCTGTCATAAAAACACTTCTTGTCATAAGGAATAAGATTGTTTTAACGCTGAATTTTGCCTGTAAATCATATCATCAACCAAACACAAACCACCAGCACTCACTCAGTAGCAGGAATAATCGTCAGCTGAAAAAAAACTGCTGTGTGCGAGATGATTTAGTATAACATCTCAACAGACAAAACGTCTCCTCAAAACATATGGAACCTACAACCTTAAACCATATCATCAGCATGAACAGATAATAATATGTCTTTGTTACGCATTAAATATATTATTATAGATTTTTATATGCATCTACTATGATTCATGCATACATAGGTACTTGAAATTCAAGACTATAATATTGCGAAAATTACCTACATGTTATGGAAGTCCTCAGACACATGCATGACGAAGGCTTTATTATGTGACACAAGCAGATGACGTAGCTCTACACATGATCATTTTGCAGCAGAAGTACCTACTCAAAATGATAAGTAAATTAGCATATAACATTTTCACTTTCAATGATTCCATTGAAGAGAAATCCTCTATAAATACTAATAGGAAAACCACCTTGTATATAGGCATATATACCTCTAAACACAATGCCCAGTCAATAGTTTATCGCTGCCAATCCAATCATTTCATTTTCGC
>JAHZNC010002553.1:0-17945 GCA_027744095.1 Zhuqinia jingwanae | reverse complement strand
TACACACAAGTAATAACAATATAATATTAAAATCTTGAATGTAAAATCGTATAAGGTAGACGGAAGTTTTTTTTTGGGGGAACAAACGAGGATCACTCAAAAAAGCAGCAGTGGATGAACTGAAACTGAACATCTCCCAAAAAAAGTTGATTTTAAAATGGTATGATCTGGGATCTAAACAAACTTCATTTCATAACTAAACTCACTACTTGCTTAAGTAAAAGACGAGTGGCTATGTGATATTGTTATTGGTTTGTCGCCACCAATGACGTTTTCACTGTGAAACAGTAACACTAATTTTTTTTAATATCTTACTTAATAAACTACTCTGTGTGAGAAGAAAGCGGATGTAGGCAGCTCCAAGGTAAAATTCCCCTACACACACTCACACAACTCTTATGTACAATTCATCATTTTATGTGTATTGGTGAGAGAGAGCTGCAATATGCGGTACAAAAAAGAAGTACAAAGAACAAACGACGTTGCGTGATCCTCATCCTATTTCCAAAGCATTAATGTTCTCGATCTTGATCATCGTCATCATCAGCTTTTCTTTAACGGCGTCATCAAGATTATATAACTTTATAAGGAACAGGAGATAAATGGAACGCTGAACAGAGAAATCCCGTGTAGGACAGATAACTTTTCATTTTGAGTTGCATCATTTGTTCATGAGTTGTTGTTGCTGCTGCTGCTGTTGCTGTTGTGTTGGGAGAGATCAAACTTGAACTTTTTCTAGTACAAATCCTAAAATGTTCGAAAAACCCGAACAAGCAAGTGAACTAGCATGTTATTTTTGTGACGACGAGATAATAAAAAAAGGTTTGTAGCACTGTTTGATTAATTGGTGCTCATCCTTGTGGAGAGATCGTCTGAAATTATCATCGGCTATTCTGTGAAAATAATTGTTTTTTAAATATATAAAGAACACTATAAAGCTTTATTACTACTTCATTGTTAAAGTGGCAAGAGTATAAGTGCTTTTAGTAAAGGGGTCCATTTAATTGGAAAAGTAAAAAAAAGATGAGTGGGAAAACGGATCCAATGGTGCAGGAGATTGTGGAAATGCAGAAGACCTCAGATTATCGTGGAATTATTGAGCAACTGAAGCAAGTGATTCACTGCGAAGAAAGGAATAAAGTTCACCTTGTTCATTTGCTATCCTGGCCTACTCCAACAGAGCAATCTTTGGCCGAGCTTGCTGCTGACGTTTATTCCCTTCGCATTTCTCACATTTACAGTATTTGCTGCGGAACAGGTCTGCTGGAGTGGCTGCTCTCCCAATTTCTCCTCAAGCATTACAAGGAGAGTGACGTTGACTATGCCAAACGTATTGAGCTTACTGGAGTTGAAGTGGATTTCCGATGGTGGAACAGCCCTTATGCACCACCTCAGTTTGTTCCATTACAATTCGTGGGCAAGGACTTTGCAGAAGAGAACCCATTTGGCGAATATGACTCAGCAGCTTTGTTTTGCTACTTTAGCAGCGTGACCAAGTTGCACACCTACTTGAATGCTTTTCTGGGTTCCCATGTACTCATCATCGGCCCAATCCACACACCATCCCAGTATTTTGTCAGTAATAACAATGATGAGGAATTTGCAGGTGTGGAGCTGACAGAAATTTTCAAGCTTCCCAAGGCAGACTGGAAACTTGTTCTGCTCAAGCAGTTTGGACTCATCAAGACTGATCATATCGCAATTTACCAGAGAGTCGAAAAGACATTTGCGCCACCCAGTAATAAAAGGTATATACCTACATGCATACAAGGTTATATAATATAAAAAGTGTTTTTTATGTTTTCTTAATACATGGGTTTCTTTATGACCATTGTGTCACATGTCACGGCCTTTTTATGGCAGATTGCAATAATAAGGACAACTTTATTATTGTTTTGTTTATTTTTATAGGAAAAGTTCAAGGATTGAACGTGTGCAATGAAGTGATGCGGCTATTACGGCTACAACATACATATATATAGTATAGCTTTGCTATTACTACATAAATGAGCTTATTCGCCTTCATCAACATATCATCATAAAAATTAATAGCAGAGCTTTTTAGGCACTTTATTTTGTTATGAAATGCATGCAGCCATCGACAGGTTCATCATCGTGGTTTATTTTGTTGGCAGTCTTCCCATCAGCATTTTCTCGGAGTGTGCCAAAGTGCCAACCACTCATACGGGGTGTCCATGAGATAAGCAATAACAGTTGACACGGTGGGATGTCGGAATGTGCACATTTACAGGAGCATATGTGTTTTTTTTTTGCTAAAAAAATATTATTATTAATGATGGAATTCTTTAAGGAGCCATTCTATAAAAATTGCATAATATACTGTGAACTGGTGACACACATGAGCATTTTTTTTATTATGTTCATATTTATTACATTTATTGGTATGCGTGTGTAGCAGTGTCCTCATTCACTTACAATCAGTTTAGAACAAAGAGTGATTTGATATCCTGATACTGATGTGTGTTTTTTTTTGAAATTGTAGAAATCGGTCAGGACTTTCACAAGTTAAATAGTTTCAAATGGAATATATATATTTATGTGTTGTTACAAAACCTACATTTTGCTGTTTTATTTTTTAAGTTTGCACTGCAAATATACAGGGATGAGTATCATAGAATCATCACATATAGGTATTAATTTATATAGTCAAGTCGTAATATTTGTTCACGCGACGGCGGCAGACAATTTTGTATACGTGTTATGTAATGTAATAATGTAGTTGTAAAATAAAATGCATGTGCACGAAAAATTCCTGTTTGATGCAGAACGGAATGCAAGAAAAATTTATTTGGTTTTTTTACAAATGTCTATAGTTGTGTAGGATTTACATGAATTTCTTAAAGTTAAGTGTGCGTCGCGCTGATTGATTAATAAAAAAACTTTTATTTAAAAAAAATCGTACGTAAATAATTAAATTGGTTTATTTATTTATTATTGTATTATTTAGGTATGTGGGCTGCTAAATTTATACTTTTTGACTTTAGTCTATTTGTTTTTACCAAGTCCTCAAATGGCAATGGGTTAAACTAAACCGCCTAAAATTTCAGTGACGCATTATATTTAACTTGACACACAACTTTAATGACGATGAGTAAGCGAGTCCCAGAAAAATGTGTCAATCTTCTAGCTATTACGCAGTAGCATGTGGCAAAAGTAGGAGCGGGCTTTTTTTGGGTCGAAATAGCTGAGAGTCGTTGACGATCTTAAGTAGCTGTAGACGTGTGTTATGTAATATAATTTTTCGCTGTTGCGTGTTCCAAACAAATAAGGATTTTCTTATCTTGGTCTATCAAATAAAATAAAAGTCGTGAATCACAACAACAACAACAACAAAACATCCTAAAAAATGAGAACTACGTTATTGCATGCAACTCACACGGACACGTGTAACTCCTTCGTGAAAACACTTTGTCACTCCTTCTTATCCTATCAAAAGTAACAAAAAGAGAGAGAATAATTCCCATTTCCTTTATCTTCACTGGTCCGCATGATGAGCTTTTTTTTTTGAAGAAAATGGGATGCGTAATTAATATCAACGGACAGGATTCAAGTGGTTTTCAAGAAAAAAAAGAGAAGCAAAAAATATAAGCAAGACAAGAANAAAAAAAAGAGAAGCAAAAAATATAAGCAAGACAAGAAGACAGTGTGTATGCGTAATGCGTACATTATATATCATCTTATCCATCCACCGACGGTTTTGCATATTTTAAAAAACTTATTGCCACATGTAACATGGAATAATGTAATATTATTCTACAAAAAAAATAAAAAATTTACACGCATCATCACGTCAAGCTAAGATCACGGAGACAAGCAAAAAAAAAGTTGCATGGCATAGCAAGTTTATCATTCACATCATCATCATCCTCTTCTTCACGGACATTTTTATTATTTCCTTTCATAAATATACGATATAAAGAGTAATTAAGAAAGAAAAAACGGAATATTGTGGAAAAAAGAAGAAGTAGTGAACAACATTTGGCATGCTGGGGTGAGAGGGACAGAGGTTATAAACTGTCTACATTTTGTACATAGAGTTCACCCAGACTCACGCACAAAATGCGTAAGTATATACCTGTGCATGCATCATAAAAAGGCATAAAAGATAATATATAATTTGCAGGTGAAGATGTTGCAAGAAAAATGTTGCGGAGAAAATAACAAGAAGGGTTACGAGAAAAATTGGTGGAAAAGTACATAGATGATGATGAGAGTTCTCCTTTTGTGCATGTTTCATCATTGGACAAAAAAAGGTGAGTCAAGAAGAAGCGAGCTTTGATCTCATATAGTTTCAATGTAACCAATACTTAACTCATTATAATCAACGTCCTTTTGCTGCGTAAATACAGCAAAAAAAAGAAGAAGAAGAAAACATCTAACCCAGCTAGAAAGAAGCACTTTTCAAATATGAAATAGTAAGTATAGCAGACACAATGAAATAAAAATCTGGAATACGCAACGCTGCACATACATACTTACGTGCATACGTGTGCCTAGATGCAGCAGCAAAGCAACATCTTAAATTGTGATAAAAGATGAAATGAAAGAGCGAAAAAAAGTTGTATTTACGTGTAAGAAAAATTACTGGATATTATATCATTAGGGAACATTATATAATGGGTACTCCTCCGAATAAATTAAGTGCCACTACTGCCATGAAATGGCTATCTGCATATATTCTGCATTGCACATGTACATGCATCGTACAATACACAAGAGTGTACTAGGAGATCATCAGTAGAGCAAAAAGTCAAAAGAGGTTGAATTGAAATTATATTATATGACCTTGTTGATCATTGAACCTGGAGAAAATGCAATAACCAGCCTGCTACCAGTATTAGTACAGTGCCACTATACTACCACTATACCTGTTATATTATTGCAAGCAGAAGCTATATTATGAACTGTATACCCAAAAAAAATACTGGCAACAATTGCGCGAGAAATTGTGAGAAAAACAGCAGACATAAAAAATGTTTGTTGAATTGAAAAGCAGTTAATGGTAAAAGGAAAGAAGTAATATGCAGGCGCGCAGGCCCATCTAAAGAACATTGCCTTTGCAAATGAAAAATTGTGATGATGATGATGATGATCATAATATCATCTTCATCTCATTGGTTCTTCCTTCCTGTTAATGTGCTAATATCATATGTACCCCCGAAGATATTGAGATAGTAGGTGGAAATCCACTGGCTTAATGACTACATAAACGCTAAATGCCATAAATACAGGAGGGTGATGTTTTAAAAGTTGCTGATGATGACCATGATGATGATGATGAGACTCCAGCTATGGAGATGCTTATAGTTTACTTTTAGTTTCAATTTCAATCTTCATTCGTAAACAACATCTTTGACTTGGGGCAATTTGGTCATATATCTGCTGCAGTTTACTGAATAAAAAAAACCAAGTTCGTTGACATGTTATCCAGCATGCAGTAAGATTTGGTGGAGCAAAACAAAGGGACTTTCAAAGGAAATATACAATAGACATCAATCCAATTACTTACCCGGGGCATTAGCAAACAATGAGCTGTTTGCCGTTGAGAAAATGGTTACTTTTTGCATTGCTCGTATATCAACAACAATCCTTGTGCGTTTGGGGACAGAAAAGCCCCATGAAAGTTCCTGAAGTAGCAGGCCAGGGTGGGAAGCCTGCCAGGAAAGAAATTAAATAAACGTGTTCATCGACCTAATTAATTAGATTTACTCCGTTAAAAAAACAAATTCCTGCATAAATTAAAACCACATTTAATTAAGATTTATTACATTGGTACAAAGTTGGATGTAGAAAGAGGGAACTTTGACAAGTTTATTGGGCTCAAATCAAAAAATCCAAACTTGAAAGTTTCATTAGCGGTAGGAGGATGGGCGGAGGTAAGAAAACAATCTCAATCACTAATTATATGACATTGATCAAATTTTACTTCGTTTAAATGTCTCAAAAACTAAAACCACGCATTCAATTTTAATGTTAATTTTATGATACCTTATTAATTTATTAAAAAAGGTGTGCTATATTGTATATGTAGGGTGGCAAGAAGTATTCACAAATGGTTGCTGTACCGGAACGAAGAGCAAGCTTCATTTCAAGCATTGTTGGTGAGAATATAATACTTGAATTTTTAAATTACTTCAAATCTCCATCATCTTAATCTGAGTAGCGAAACAGAACAAACTGTGTCAGAATAATAGTTTAGCCGTCGTTGTTCTTTACAGATTACATGAAACTCGGCTTTGATGGGTTTGATCTTGATTGGGAATATCCGGTAATATAATTCAATGAATATATATGCATAATTCAAATTTTGACTTTAAAAAAAAATTCTTATTGAGTCTATGCCAGAGGAATAAATCACTAAATGAAAATAACCCGGTCAAAATGCACATACATCATCATGCATGTGCTTTACATTTTCAAAGTAGTTATTATTTTTTAAATATGCCTCAGGGTGCCTCTGACAGGGGAGGTTCATACAGTGACAAGAATAACTTCCTGGATTTTGTCAGAGAGCTTCGCCACACTTTTCACCGAGTAAACAAAGACTGGGAAATAACGATGGCAGTGCCCCTAGCAAAATTTCGTTTGCAGGAAGGCTACCATGTTCCTGAGCTTTGCAGGTACGAACCTCTAACAAAAAAACCATGATTCTAGCTCAAAGACCAAATAAGAAAATAGCGAGAGGTTGATCTCTCATGTGAAAGAAAGTCATGTTTAAAAAAAATATGTATAACTTGAATATTTTTTGCGCTTATATTTCACAGACACTTGAATGCAATACATGTGATGGCCTACGACTTGAGAGGAAATTGGGTTTGCTTATTTTACCTCTTTATTCTTTTGAAGCATCATTTTTACATGAGAAATGACTGCAATTGAGTTTTTTTAATTTGTTTTATATGTAAATGTACATTCATGTTCGTGGGTGTACATAGGTTGGCTATGCGGATGTGCATACTCCATTGTATAAACGTTCCTTTGATCAATACGGGTATGAGAAATTGAATGTGAATGACGGCTCCCAACTCTGGGTAGACATGGGTTGCTCACCGGATAAACTGGTTATCGGTATGGCATTCTACGGAAGATCGTATATTCTTGGAGATCAAAGTAATACCAAACCAGGTGCATATATTGTGAAATGGGAAAATGGTGGAGATCCTGGGGAATACACGCAAGCAAGAGGATTTATGAGCTATTACGAGGTATACTACCATATAGAAAAACATCAATTTCGTTTTCTTGGCCATTTTTTTAAGATTATTTTTTTCTTGGTGTTTTTCCCCAAAGATTTGTTTGAGGTTGAGAACTGGAAATTGGACTCAGGATTATGATTCAGTAGGGAAATGTCCGTATATGTATTCGGGGAGAAACTGGATTGGATATGAGGATGCGGATTCTCTGCAGATAAAAATGAATTGGATCAAGGAGAAAGGTTATGCTGGGGTAATGTGATAATATACATATGGGCTCTAACTGGATATCCATATTTTTCCTTTAAAAAATTTAAAAATATGTGCATTTTTTTGTTATTATTTCATGTAGGCCATGAATTGGGCAATAGACATGGATGACTTTCGAGGTGTATGCGGTCCAAAGGATATTTTAATCGATACCCTTTGGAATAGTAAGCTTGTAAAAAAATGTCAACCCAGTAAATTTGTAACTTTTTTTTGGGTAATAAATCACTTATCGAGAGATGTGTACTACATGCAGGTATGAAAAATTACGTTGTTCCTTCTATCGCCTCACAACCCGATAACAGACCAGAATGGATGTTGCCTCCACCAGCGAGTGAAAATCCCAACATTCAGGTGGGCTCCACGACCGCACCTAGCATTAGTGTTCCGACAGCAACTCCAGCCAGACCAACAACTACTCAAGCAGCAAGTACAGTTACCGAAGTGGTGACAAGTACATCATTTGTCACTACTCCAACCACACCGCAACGGCCAATTACAACTATACCTACCACTACCACTACAACATCTACCACATTACCTCCATTTATCACGTCAAGCACTACGGAATCAGTAGACTGGGGATCTAATAACCCGGAACCAAATCCATCAACAATGGATTGCAGTCAGCAAGATTTTTACCCACATCCGACCGACTGTTCCAAGGTAAAAATAACGTCACAATGTGTTATCTCGCCCAATAACACTTTTCATTGTTGTATTTCAACTAGCATTGTTGTATTTATATTCTATAACGTTTTAATACCGACTGTTCCAAGGTAAAAATAACGTCACAATGTGTTATCTCGCCCAATAACACTTTTCATTGTTGTATTTCAACTAGCATTGTTGTATTTATATTTCCTTTAACGGTTTAATGTATTTTTTTCTTAAATTTTAGTACTATTGGTGTGTATTCGGCAACCCAACAGAGTACAGCTGCCCACCAGGAACGGAATGGAATCAAAGTGGTAAGTTTTGTGGTTGGCCGTCTTCAGACAATCAATGTAGTAATCAAGACTTTGATGACTTGAATACCATCTAAAAACCGTTTACCTTTTACCACACCACACCGTATTCATAAATGTATGATGGATATCACAGTAATAACCTGTTTACTTTTTATTTACGTTAATTCTGACTTGTTCACTTTTACTTTTACATATGCATACACACACAAGTGATACTACATAAGATTAATTATTTAATTATCATCAAAGGAAAAAAAGTGAAAGTATTTGCACGTTAATTAATAATAGAACAATAATATAATATTTGTATAATACATGTACACCAAGTAAGTTATACGATGAGATAAAACAATCAGCGATTTGATGATGTAAATAAAAAATAAATAACATGATAAGCTGCAATTTTCTTGTAAGCGTGATGATATGTGTGTATTAATAAAATCAACAAAGTGGGATTATTATTATTAACACAGAACTTCCGGTGTGTGTGGCTCTGACTATTTTTTATGTGGTGGAATGAGCATCTTTGTGTAGCACGTCAAGAAAGTAATCTCCTTTTGCACTGCAGCAGAAAAAAAGCATGTATAAATGAGCACGATTTTTAATACCTACCACGTAATAAGTTGGAGTTTTCTAATAAACTAGCAAGAAAAAAAATGTAGATGCAAAAATGTTGGATATTGTGTAGAGACTACTTACTGGGGACTAGCATACTGTCCAAAAGCAACTGGCTTCGTACAATAGCTCTTCATTTTATACATGATGTATGAAGTTGACTGACAAGCATATAGCTTTTTGTTATAGATAGAATCCGTAAAATATTCCCAAGCCCTGAAAACATAAGGAACATTGTTAAGGTTTGATGTGCTCACACTTGTAATTTACCATTCCAAATTTGTAGCATAATTCAAAGCCACTATCTGATATAATAGCCACTTATGACTTAGATTATTTAAATAAATTAGTGCTTTTGCTTACCTTCCGTGCGCACACGAACCTGAAAAATTAAACAAATACATTTAGCTTATGTTGTTTTATTGATTTCAAGGCTTACATAATAAAACTCAATTTTTAAATTTACCTTGAAATCCAGGAATATCTTGGACCATATCCAACATGGCACAACCCGGTTGTGTTGGACCACCACCATTAGGCTAAAACAATAAGTAATAGAAACAGATGAAAATACTAATACTCATCATTACAATTAATTATAAGCACGTTGCTTAATATATATGTAACGTGTCAGCTTACATAAAAGTCGACGTGGCCAATTGAATTTCCATATCGAACTCTGGACGACGTATGCATCACGTCCACTAAATGTTGCATCAGCCTTATCAAGTCGATCTCTAGGATTTGAGTAATGATAAGATAACCCTCCAGGCTCCAGAGCTAATTAAATATATATTTTAATTGATCAAATTAAACTATTAGCTAATAAAAATCTCCTTTTAAAATAATTAAATGGTAACAACAAACCTGTAATTCGTCCCAGTAATTGCCCAGTGTTTCTCTTCATGTGAAATCCAGCTATTCCAGCAATCTAGGTATATTTAAAACCACGCATCTTAATACTGAGCAATGTCATTCACAAAATGTCGTCAATGTAATGAACTGTAAACTTACTTCTGCTCCCAGAGAAAAACCAACAAGATGAACCCTTGTCGGATCCTTTAATACTCTTTCCGTAATTAAAAACATGAGAAAATTAGAAACTCGCTTTCCAATTCTAGGCGTATGTTTTACTGCTCTCGGATAACCTACTGCCATATTAGCAATTCTTCCCAAGTCCGGTTGAGAAAAGCCTGCCCAGTCTACCAGTATCACATTTGTTTTGAACCCCATTCGCATGTAAGCTAAAATAAGATAAAAAGGAAAATGTGGACAACAAATAAAAATTTGCCGTATTGTTTTCCATTAAAAGCATGTACCATCCTTGGTCCTCTGTGGATAACGATTTGTGTAGTTTTGCATGTACCCATGTATCAGCAGAATTGGGTAGTAATTTGGATTATAACTCGATAAGCTCACATTATTTCCAACAACGATTTCCTCCTTGTAATTTAAATTACTATAAAAACACATAACACAAAATTAACTTTCAGCATCTCAATTTCCCCAATATTATTTTCTCTTTGTGTATACAAATTATTCTTTTTATTTCTCACTGGTGATCAGGATACAAAAAGAATTTCACTGACTCCCGTTGAGCATTTCGCCGATCAATCGGCATTGGTGGGGGCCGTGGCTTTGGCGTCGTTGTGGTCTTTTTTGTAATAGGCTGGTATGGGCCATAGTAGGGCTCTTAAATTTATAAATTAAACTATTATTTTTTATTTTCTAATTTTCGTAAGTATCACACATTATTTTTTCATTTTATTACCTCTCCAGTCAGCATGACACAATTCGCAAAACCAAATAAGAAGATACAAGATGAGCACACCGATGGTCTTGCATAGTATTGTCAAAATTTGCCGCATGACTAGCCACGCAGTAAACCAGAAATATAACTTGAACACATATACGTTTTTTTGGTATATTGAATCAGCACAATTTAATTTAAATCAAGTTCCTTTTAAACCTGTAGTTTAAATTTAATCAATTTACTATTTTTTCTTCTGGTTTTGTGTTTGTTGTTAATCCACATGAAAACGGATTTGATTCATTTTTGAATAAATATAAATAATATTTTAGTACGCAAGAAGAAAGTAAGTCTTTCGTATTGGAGTATAGCGGGACGCGTGCAGACGAACCAAATACTCAAGGTCTTCAAAAAGTGCCGTGATATGAGTATCTATACTTTGATGTGTCACATTGAATGAATGAATGAAGGTAGAAAGTAAACAGTTAACTTTTAGTAGCTCTGTGCTTGTTGTCGTAAACATTCTCGATTTCATTTGAAAACTCACATAAAAAAACAGCTCTCACAGTCTAATGAAAGAAAAATCAAGAACAGTGGGCCACACTTTTCCTGCACTTTTAATGTGCTTGTTTTTATATTAAACGCTCAATAAGGCAAGGGGTACTTACCTCTTCTTTTTATCAAGTACGTGTACACATACAACATATAATTCTACCTACCCCATACCATACAATATATATGAATTTATTAAAATAATTCCCTACCGTGTGTGTATTTCAAACCTTGGGAAAATCTCACTAATATGTATGCAAACAGTAAATTAATTTATGTATAAAAGCAGAATATAAATACAATGTTGTTTTATGCATTTTCCTTGTCGAGGTGACGTTTGTCTACTATGCATCATGATGGCAGGATGCACAAAAGCATTAATCTTCATCATCTTGAATGCAGTTTAACTTTTGCAACTACTCTGTTATCAAAAGAAATCATTGTCCTTATTATCGGGAACAAGTTTTCATAAAGAGAAATGATACATTTTTTGACGCGTGAAAGAATACAGGTAACTCTGCTTGAACTGCTACACTGCGGTGTTGTTGTATATATTATGTATAGGTATATATTTTCCTCTTCAATCATATTTTTCCTTTCATTGCTCATCTTGATCAAGATTACAAAAGGCAATTGCCAATTACTTACATACTCAAACGATTTGTACGCCCTGGCATGTGAATCGCATTCGGATGTACACTTTAACCTTTCACATGACACATAGGAAGCAAAAAAATAATAATAGTAAGCTAAGCAGTTTTGTGGTAATAGCAGTACAATCCATATCCATATATTATAACATGCCTTCAATGAAAAAAATAGTAATAAAAATAAACTGTGTGGTCATCAAATAGCTTTATGTAAAAATCTACTTTATTTCGTTGTATTTTTTGCGCACAAGTATACGTACAAAAGAAGCATTTCGTTTGTTGCAGAAATCGATCAAGCAAATAAAAACAAGAAATAAGAAATACTATTGCCAAAACTATCGACTTTTGTACCAAAATATATGATGCGTTTGTGGTAGGGTTTTTTTTTGTTTCATGCGTAGTTCGTAGCAGCGCTACATATACATATATTATTACATATCCTAAAATTTATTATTATACAATATAAAAATTGTAATTACAATAAAATTAGTAAAGGCTAAAAAATAATTTATCTTGGCATGCGATGTATGTAGCGCGCTGCAATGTCATCAGTTATCATCACCATCATGATGATGCCAAGCTTCCTTTTCATGTTCAGGTAATTATATTATTCACCTTGCTCCTGAGAACGTATACTGAGGAAGTAGTCACCCCGAGCACTATTTTCAACAAATCACATCGTACAATGTATAGCATATACATATATTATTGTACCTTAAAATTACATTATAATGACTATGAAAACACCATGCTCGTGTTGTAAATAAGCACTAATAAAACATTTAATAATCCTGCATGATTGTGATTGTAAATAGTAATAATAATACAAGTGCTAGGAGTAACCTACCTGGATGCAATCCCATGTCCAAATTTAACTTGTTTCTGACAGCTATTACCCAATTTAAAGGCAAGGAAAGTTGTTGCCTCGCATGCTTTCAGATCATTTTCCCTAACGGATCGTATGTAATAATCCCATGCCATGGCTGATGAGCATGAGCCTGCAGAAAATGAGAACATAACACATGTTATAAATTTCTAGCTATTTATTTTGACATCACATATTACATGCAATAATAATATATACCTGGAAATCCTTCCATGTCACGTTTAGGATCTTCTGGTAGTAAACATTGAGGTTGGGTTGGCCCTCCTCCATTAGGCTATATGTATGTATATATGCATTTATATGAGAGTAAAATTAAATGGGTTGAGTATAAGTAGTGCATATTATATTATTTATGTACTTTGCTATTTTATCATAATAATAATCTTGAGAATATGAAAGCTTACGTAAAAGTCTACATGCCCAATAGATCCCTTGAGTCCAAATGGTCCATTTGCAGTGTGAATCACATCAACAAACTAGAACGAAGAATCCAGGAAAACCATAAAAATACGAGATGCCAAAAAAAAACTCATTTGAAAATACTTATTTGTTCCTTCCTACGTTTGCATCAGTTTTATCTAGTTTTTCCGACAAAGCTGTGTATGTATGTGTTGTCGGATCCAGCCCCGTGATTTTGCCAACGGAATCCCCTGTAACATGCTTCACTTTAAATCCTACGACGCCAGCAATCTGCCAACAACAAGAAGTAGTAAAGAAACATGAGGAAAACAATTCATATGAATAAATGAATATTAAAATGAATAAAATTATACTACATACATTTGCTCCAAGCCCATGCCCAATAAGATGTACTTTGTTCAGATCGCCAAGCTTTGACTCATTTTTCAAATGCGTAATAAAATCAACAATATGCTTTGACACACGTTGTACGTTCTTTGATGCTTCTCTGGTAGTCAAAGGGATGCCCGCGTGGGGATTCTTGAAGGGAAGTGATATTCCTTGCCAACTTGCAACAACAATGTTGGTAGGCTCTCCTCTCTTTAACAATGCTACATGATAAAAACACAACAACAATGTCATATTGATGAACAATATATCCCTATTCGCTTTCGCTATATATGCCTAAAACATAATTGCATATAGCTTACCATTTTTCAATTCTTGTGGAAATTTGTCAGTGAAATTCTGCTTAAATCCGTGAATAATAAGAGTGAGACCCTTGGAAGTGTCGTACGGCTCTAAAGAAAGTGCATCTCCAATTCGAAGGGCTTTGCTTTCATTTTTGTTTCTACGAATTGAAATGTCACATTTTAAAAATAATCTTTATACAAAGCATATACACTTGCATGTAAATTTGTTTTGAAAACTTCATTACCAACTATTTATACACTTACAACACGTTAGAATATAAAAAATATCGGACATTGTCCTTTGAAACAGCTCGTCTCATGCCATTTCCCCGTTTTGGGAACTTGTTCGCGAGCTTATTAGCATTAAATGGAGAGGTTGCGGGAAGTGTTGAAACTACTGTACAAAATAAACTTAAACAATATGACACAAGCGCAAAATAACTTTGAAGCTTCATTTTTATGCAAATAAAATGTTTGAAGCAACAACCCTGGCCCTGCGGCGATCACTGTTGATGCTCAACACAAAATGACAACAGGAAACTTTGACAATTATTGATTAACGCCATGATAATATGAGGATATGAGACACGGGATGCTTTTTTGTTTGCATCGATTCGATATATTATTGTATCTAGTTTTCAAAATCGACAACTTGTGTAGAGTACTACTAGAGTAGATATGTATAACATGTTATATTGTTGTAATAACGTAATACAAAAAAATGAAAGTATATATTATGTAAAAAAATACTACAATAATAATAGCATGACCAATACTTTTACTATCAATTCTAGTGTCAATGTAAAAAAAGTGATCTAGCATCTAATTTCAGTAAAAAATTGTAACAAAAAATGCAAACAAAGTGAGAGCTTCCGAAATATTGTTGTTGTTGTTGTTGTTATTATTATTGTTTGGTCAATGAACATATATTCCAAAGTTCCTTGCACCTGACTCGATGAGTTTCATTTGTTATGCCTTCGCATCAATACATAATGTTTATTATCCTTCGAGAATCTACAAGACGTCATACAAATATGAATAGTTATGTACGATGAGGATCGTGTGGCTGTCAGTAAAGGACAGTAGCATGATATAACATTTTTATCATAGGAGAAAAAATTATGTTAAAAATCGATTTTTGTTTTTTAAATCAGTTCAGTTGCACAAAATCTGCGATATTAAGGTCATCATTCATTATTACACTTAAATGTAAATTGTATGTCATATGCATCAAAATTACACCCAATACCTATATTTTGTAAATCTTGAAAAGTTTGGTGCATCTGCCCGACTAACCTGTCCTCATTACAAAATTGTGAAAAAAGAGAATGGAAATGGAAAATTTTACGAACCTGTCCTCCTTTTATCACCTACATAATTATTTCATACCGTCCCTCTACGTCTCCGATCCTCTGTCAATGAATGAAGTTGAGTCTGGTTTTTCTGTACACTTTATACTCTTTGCTTGAATGCAATTTCTTGTGTAAACATCATCCATTCCGTTACTTTTTTATTTTAAAGATTGGGTATACCTGTTGTATAACTTGATAATTATAATTATCAAAATTAAATGTTGGTATATAGTTTAGGAAAAATGATATATATTGCCCGTATATCCTCAATTGAAACCTGGCTCCCATTAATATCCAAGGATGACATTAACTATGAATATGAGACCGGGATTTTAGTATAGCCTCGGGACTAAATGCACAGATTTGGTGGCTCTAAACGAGAGCATGCGGTGTATTCATGTATGAATGTATATGTCTGTCAGTGTTTTTACGAGGTGAAATTACGTGAGAGGGATGTTGATGCATGAGTCTCTAGAGAGCTCTTTTGTTCAATTGAAATATCTTCCAAAGTAAATACCTACTCACAATTTTCTCAAATACACTCTTTCTATCGCCTTGAAGCATCGTAATATTGTGCCGATGAAATCAATATATAGATGTAATATGGATCCGGATAAAAGAATCAACCTTAAAAATAATCAGTGTCAAGGAATGAAAACGTGAAAGGAATCCTGATGGTGACGATCATAAAGATAGTGGGTAAAAGGCAACGTATTGATTGCATTGCAGAAAGACAAGAAGACAGCACCGACAAAAATGACTGATACATAAGGTTATTAGCAACTCATGTGTAATTTTTTCATTTGTTGAATATATCTTTATTTGTTTTTTAAACACATTATTATTTCGTCTCGTATACAGTGACGCTACCGAATAATAATTAAAATATGACAATATATATTACATATACAGCAGAGAATAATTAAATGATTTACCTATACATATTCATAAAAGCATAATATTGCTTGAAACATAATAATAATTTATAACACTGGTAATAGGCATGACTGGGAATAATACAGATCTTTGAAGAAAACTGTATAATATTCTTGTATGTGGTTAGTTACAATAACAACAATAGTAATTATTATTATTATATTGTTCAACAAAAGTTTGAAATTAAAGAGTACTGAAAACAGAAACTATTTTTAAAAGGAATATTGCAGACTAGTAATCCTTATCGAGATGATAAACATGGGCATATTGACCATGACCATCATGCTCCACTTTGTGAGGGTGTTTAGCGTGCGTGTGTGCATTGTTAAGTTCATCATAAGAATATTTCAGTTTACCTATTTCTGTAACTTGGAAGACAATCTTAATTAACAAAATAAACATGTCAATGAAAATCCAAACTATTTTGTAGCCTATCCACAAAAATTTCTTTATGTATCGAACTACACCCAGCAAACTTGTCACATACACTCGATTATATGGCCAGTGTTCTAAAACATGATGAAGGACGACCGGTGGATTCGGCACATTTATATTGATTTTGTTACCCGCTGCAAGTATCTCGGATCGCAATTTTTTCCTTTAAACAAACAAAACAACAAACAAATATATCACAGACCATCATCACATCACAAAATCATATCCTGCATTACCTTATGAAACATAAACTTTTCACTCACCTTTTATGCCCTGGCCTTTCTATCAACTGATTTCGGATATCAAAGTAATCCCGAATTCGCGGAGGATTGAATGACAACTTTGTTTTTCTCCGACGCTCCGCTTCAGACTCATTAATAAACGCAATCACTCCAAAAATAACAAAGCTTAGGTATGCCACTGTCTTCCAAGATGCCATTTTGAAGAAATTATTATTATTTATTATTATTATTGGCTGACGCTATGTTACTGATTGGGGTGACCTATCCCGGAAAGGTTAGCTTTGAACTACACACGACCACCATTACCACACATTACATGAGTTTGTAAGACTAAACAACTGGCGTCACTAGATCCATCACCATTTATTACTACTATTACCATCATTCCTATTCTGCAGTGCTAGCTCCTTTGAAATAAAATGGCACATGTCCTCTGATCACAATGAAATTACTATCTGACGAAACAGTTTCCTTAATAAATACATGACAAGTTGCGTACATTTTTAAAAATCAAATCAAATTTACCCTCATCATCTTGGTCAGCTTCGATATCATCAAATGTAAGGGACAAAGGTAGACTTTCTTAAAACTTTTGTTGAAAACTTCATGTATCATATATGATAAAAGTATAACATTGCTGAAAAGTCACGAGCAACATTATTATTGTTATTAGGTAAGTGAGTGCAGTCATGCGTGTTGGTGGTATTGCATGACATCATGATAAAAAAAAGCTGCATCAAGTACATGTGTTTTTTTTTCTGGCTTCCTTCCTTTTTGTAAAAAGTTATAGGTAGGCAAACAAACATAAGATTTCTAAATTGATACGTAGTTTTTTTCGAAGTGAAATTTCACCCCTGATCATCATCACATAGTCCCAACTATATGTACATATATACCTAAAAAAACTGATATGACGATGATGAGAAAAAAATGAAAAACAAAAAGACCATACATATCGTGTATCGTGTATATTTGTGTGTAGGT
>JAHZNC010002552.1:0-15898 GCA_027744095.1 Zhuqinia jingwanae | reverse complement strand
GAAAAGGGTTACATGTTCGTTTGATTGAAAGATGAACATTCGGGTCAACTTGAATAGGTATGCTTATATTTATGTAGCTCACGCTTTTGAACTTTTGAAATCATCGTCTAAACTCTATAATATAATTACACATTTTATTCCGAGACAAAAAATAAAGTATATATCACCTCCGTAAAAACAGCATATTATTCAGTATTTCATGCTTTTTGCTTTGCGGTTGTTACTTTTCTGCATGAGTTAAATATTTTTGGGTGTAATCACGTATGTAGTCGATGCAATTTTTTGCATTCACACCTCCTACGTACTACATGGATGTATGTCCTGTGTATGTACATATAACTCAGTTATAGGTTCTTAGATAAACAATAGAGAAAGCGAAACTACCAAACACATTGACAAATGACAAGACATGATTTTGATGATGATATACGACATTCTATTCGTGCACATGTAAATATTGTCACGTACCTTTCCTTTTGGCACAAGTAAAACTATTCAAGAAATACTTATATAGTAAAAGGATCATCTCAATTGTGCTGTAAAAAATGTTGTACTCTTTGCAAGCTCCGCAATTTTTCCAGCAAAAATGTAACAACTTCTGCTAGGATAGTAAAAATGTACGATTGAATAAAAGTTTACCACATATGTACATACATGCACACGCACAGCAAACAAACCTGCTTACACTTTTACGTACATCTTAATACAGATGTATGTAAAATAGCCGCATGTGGCAATGACGAAATGCACAACTTTTTGGAATAGTCCAAGGAGAAAGTTGGAAACCAACCGTCAGATTTCCTTTACGTGCATACTTCTTTTACGTTGATGACGAGATATATGTATGCATGCGTATTTTTTTGTATATACCCTTGCACCTTTTACCGAGGTGGTGGGACCAAAAGTTGTCTTAAAGTTGTCGAATAAAAGCAAATATATAATTGTTTTTAATCAGTTTGTGATTGGGGTGCGCGGCAAACTAATTTTTGGAGACATTATTATTGTTATGTAAGAAAAAATGATTTTTCCCACTGTGCACTATCTTACGAGTCTAGAACTTGTTTGTTCTTTTAAAGTAAATGCAAGATCAATAAGATAGTATGCTAGTAATTTAATGTTACTGACTTTGCTGCATTCTTGTGTTCGTTTTCGGCTTATTAAAGTAGCACGCAGCAGTAGTACTAAATTAGTTCAGCAAGCTCATAAAATGTTTGCAGGAGTTGTTAGCAAAAGAATAGAAAATGCCGTTACACTAGAGACATCTTTTGTTTACGTTTGACGTAAAATGATTGTCTTTTCATTACCTTCAATGCTTGTTTGCTCTAAAATGTATTTAAAAATAAATCTGACTTGAACCATTATTTTTGCATGTTGCGAGTTTAGTATACGCTATCCGGTTGGCATGGGGCGTTTCTGACACTTAAATTATATCCACTATTCAGTTGCCATCGCAAAAAAAATCAGTTCAGGGTTGATCCTAAATATTTAAATCATCCGAAATCATTTCATTACTAATCCGAAATTTGTTTGTGACACTGCATTTTACTATTCTTTGTCTCTCTCGTTACCTAAAATAAATGCAGTTCCCATTCGTTTGAAATTGAAAACCACATGGCACAACAATATATGTACATGAATTTGTAAATTTGTATTAGGTATACATAATATGCATACTTCATACAAATACGTTTTGCTTTGATGTTAAATTGAATCTAAAATCATTGTACGGGCGTTTGTTTGTTTTGGTTTTTAGACAGGTTACTTTTATGCTTGAACTCTATAGAGGTCTTGACTCTATTCCAGTTTACTATACTATCTTGTTCAAATTTATTCGGTTATGGGATCACTTAAGTTTAAAAAATAAATATCCTAATATAATCGTTTAAGGTTTTGAACTGGTTGTCAAAAAATCATAAAAATGGATATACCATGATTACACATGGCAGTAATTTAGACAGCAAAAAAATCTTTTTTTTTGTGTTTGAGAGGGTTTAGTAGACGTACAAGATATATGTATTTATGATAATATTCCATTTTTTATTTCTGTCATTGAATCTAGAAGATTTCAAACATAATATTATGTAATATGCAATGCGGTGCAACATAGTTATTATTTCTACAAATAGTCCCATCACATTGTGATCTTATATTTCTCGCAAAATCCGGGTAGCTTTACGTAAATCCTTTCAAATCTCATGAAAAAATACTATGCAACGCACGTAACAACATTTTCACTTATAAAGTATAGTTTTATCTCTTTTCGGAATCCCCTACCCAACAGCATCCTTGTTTCATGGAGAGATCCTCAATTCAATGAACCCATTTTATTTTGACTCATTTAGAGGGGCTATGAAAATAATCAGATGATAAGTACATAATATTATACTGTCGGGCTAGGGAAAATCAGGTTATGATTTAAGTTTAAAATAATTTGATAAATGTGAATGCTCACACAATAGCTCTGTTCAATCGTAAAATATTTCAGCCTTACTTGTCTTATAAGCCACAAAAACAAACTTGACTTAAAATACCTTAACTATGAGTACTAAGGTAGAAATCTAAAAGCTTAAAAATACGGCTGTACGCTTGATTTTGCATTTCGACAAAGAGCGAAATAATTTTACACCACACGACGCCGTACAAAATATGTCTACTTGAATTTGGTAATTCCCATGCTTTAAACAGCGCTTATTTTGCCAATATGCGAATTTCAGTCTCTCGAAAGAGGCTAAAAAAATTTGTCTTAAAGCCAAAATTTGAGATTCGCGCGGCATTTTTCAGCCCTAATTTTTCAGCCATTTTTGACTTATAAGACAACTAAGGCTGAAATATTTTGCGATTGAACAGAGCTAATGATTTTAAATTCGTTTGACCTATTTCTTCGTCAGAGAATCAGTAAACTTTTTTCCGCGGCTTTTGTGCAAAATTACGTATTGGTTATATTTATTTGTAAAGTATACGCTAATAATTGTTAAAAAAATATTACTCCATGGTAGACTTTTAACACTGCACTTAGTTCCTAATTAGCTTGATAATTAGCAAAAATACAAAAAGTGTTAAAATGCTATCCTAACTTTAAAGGTTTCTTGCATCATTGCATCCAAGATTGAACTAAACAACGAGAGCTCTCCCTGTATTCGATATTTTTCAACAAATCCAAACACGGGATTACTCTGGCAAAAACCGTTCCGAACAGTATCAGCTAGTTACTAGATTCATCACAAGATGAACATCATTTTCAATAGTATTTTCCATCTTCAATGTCAATCTTTTCCTTTTCTGTCAAGTTGAATTTCCTGGTCATATATGCCGCTTACAATAAAATAGCTTAGTATTATACTGGAGCCATATCTGCAGAATAATTAAATTCATGATGTTGTCAGCTATCATCATCATCATTGTCGTCCACAGGCAAGAAAGCGTTCGTTCTTGGTATTGATTTCACTTGCTACATAAACATTTAAAGATACGCTGAAATGGGGAACCTGAATTATGAATGAGTGTCCAATATCGGTACTTACTTCAAATTGTTTCGTCAATATGCAGTTTTTCTGATAAATATTAAAAAAATTAATAATTCACAACTCATTTCCTTTTCTTGCTTTACTTATCGCCACGCTTTACCCGCTATGATGTCAAAAACGTAAAATAACTCCATGATAAATCACCTATCATCATCCTCAAACAAACAAACAAAAATTAATAATTCTGACGCATATCCTTGGTGGTTGTGTAATCTAGGTTAATATGTGAAGCAAAGCTGCTTCGATGTCAATTTTATAAACTAAGCTAAGTAAGCGTAAATAATTGAATTTTTCGATTAAAAAATGGCAGTGCAAAGTTTGCATGGTGGAATGAAGTAAAATTGATAAGCTGCTAAGCAGGAAGCTTGTTTTTTTACTTCTGTCCAGGGTCAGTTATAAAGTCATGTGAATCCTAACTTACATATTATTTAGTCAGTCGCAGTCAATCATCCTGTGTGAAAGGCGACATTTTCCTTCACTTGTATTTTAGAACGATATTCTTTTTACTCATTTAAATATGAACCACAAAAACTGCATGTCATTATTTCTAATTGCCGGCATGTACATTTTAATTTACGTTAAAACATGCCGTGGGTTTGTTTCTACATCTGATTTTATTCCATACAGTGAGTCAGATGGCAATTTAAGATTCCGTTTTGGTGATGACAACACAAAGTTAGCCCAGTTTAGTGCCCCTTTCAAGTTCTTCAATACAACGTACTGGTCAACCTATATCAGCGGTAATGGGCTTGTATCCTTTGGGACTGGTAAGGCAATCAATATTAAACCACATGTTACCTACATACATAATGTCTACCTATGCAAGAGTTTGAAAATATGCCATTCTTGAATATTTCAAAACTATACCTTAATTTCATCAGGAAATCCATCTTCCTCAACTGGAGATTCTTGCCAAGTTACCAATTTTAAAATGGTGATGCCCTATTGGGCTGACACAAATGAGGGCGTTGACCCCGAGGGTTCAAAGCTAACCTATATGGACACAACAAACAGCGCATTTCTAAACAAGGTCAGTCTCGACATTCGTCGTGCATTTCCCCAGCACAGGAGAATTAATCTGACGTGGATGTTTGTTGTCACGTGGTACAATGTAGCCGCTCATGGATCCACTCGGAGTTCCAATCGAAATACATTCCAATTGATTCTGTCCACCAACAACGGTGTCAACTCCTTCGTATTATTTTACTACAACCAAATAAGGTAGAGCAACCGTAACGCAGTTGCAGGATTTGACTTTGGTGTCGGCACAGGAAGAAGATACAAAATACCAGGTTCCTGCTCTTCGCAAATAGAAGACATTGAAGATAGGAGCAATATTGGGAGTGCGGGCAAGTGGGCATTTCAAGTTGATCAGGATGTTGTTCATCCTTCTCCCTCCAGCTCTGCTTCATTACCATCAGAAGTTTGTGACAACAGAAAGTCCAGTTTACGCCTGGAGCCTCCAGTGGTATCAGTAATGGGAAATATTCCTCTCTTTGTTCATGGTTTGTGCCTTCAAGAAAATCCCGTTGTCACATGTAGCTTTGAGGAGAAAGGTCAATCTCGTCCGCAACAGATAAAAGCGGTTATATTGCCGAATGTTGTTGTGTGTCCGGTACCCTTTCTATATTCGTTGGGGAAAATGGCCTTGAACATTCTTGTCAGCTATACCGACCAAAATCCGACCATTTACAAAGCATACCTATTCGTCGTAAAAGAGCACGAATTTAGTAATTTACCTTCCATACAAGTGACGAAAATGGAACACTTGTCAGTGCTCTCTGCCCAATGGGACACCAGTCTGCTTTCCATGACGGGAATTATAAATGCTGCCACATCAAACGATTCAAGTTCAGACAACCAGGGAGCGGTTGTTAATCATTGTCCAGGTCATTCTGGAACTGTACAAATTGTAATTTTGGAGTATAATGGGAAGAAATGGAAAAGTTTAGGGTCAATAATATCTCCCGTTCTCAACAATGGTGTTCACATGAGTCCACTGAACGTGTCCCTTATCAACGCATTAATTCCACGGGGAGGAAACATTCTTGTAAGGACATTTGCTATTCAGACAGAGCACACTTTGACCTCGGGAGAAAAATTAACCAAACTATTCCCTTCTAACAGTTTACTGGGAACAGCTAACTTAACTGAGTTTACATTTAATCTTGAGGAAAGTACAGAAAACAGCGTGAACATTTCCAAAGCGTGCCAATCTTGGTATAATAACGAGCCAAACATTCACTTGGACGTTCTTCCATGTCCACCTACAGTGGAACAGGCTCGTTTGGACTGGAGATTTGTGTTGGAGAAAAGTCCACATGCCCAAGTATTAAATGAGCAAGC
Organism: Zhuqinia jingwanae; assembly: GCA_027744095.1. Taxonomy (NCBI): domain Eukaryota; kingdom Metazoa; phylum Arthropoda; class Collembola; order Entomobryomorpha; family Paronellidae; genus Zhuqinia; species Zhuqinia jingwanae. The sequence goes on along the minus strand of JAHZNC010002552.1, from coordinate 10,028 downwards.
TTCAGTTGTTTACATGCAAAAAGTGCCGTCGCCTTCAGGTGCTGGATCACAATGTGCTTATGATGACAATGGGCGTCTGTTGATTTGGCTGCCAAGTTGTGGGCGTGTGTTCCGTCGTAGCCCAAACAGTTGGAACTTTTACTGGAGACATTTTCTTGAAGACGTTCTCCCTTACATGTACTGTTGCAAGTGGGGAAGCTCAACAGATTGGGATAATTGCTATAAATACATTNCCCAAACAGTTGGAACTTTTACTGGAGACATTTTCTTGAAGACGTTCTCCCTTACATGTACTGTTGCAAGTGGGGAAGCTCAACAGATTGGGATAATTGCTATAAATACATTGAAAAGCGACCTATTGAATATGGGGATAATTATGTGGCTCCACGAGCAATTCGAGCTGTTGGTGCCATTCACGTAACTAGCTTTGATGGACTTTCCTACAGGTTTAATGGTGCTGGGGAGTATTGGCTAATAAAGTATAACAATGGCGAGAACGATTACCACGTAGTGGACGAGTTTAAAATGCAAGTGAGAATGCAGACCTTTTCACCAAATGCTTCCGTAATTACTGCCGTTGTAATGGAAGAAGTAAAAGCTGAACACGACGTGACAGTCCAAGTAGAACTGATTTTTGGTAACAACAAGGGTTTGCTTGTTCTTTTGGATGGAGAACCGTTGAATGTTTACGAGAATCTGAAAAATAATACGGATAAAAACATTCCAAAGAATGACTCTCCCTGGAATTTCCAGAGCGAATTTACCCTGTACCATAGCGGCATTATAATTACCCAAACATCTTACAGTGAGGTCCTCATTTCTTTCTCTTCTGGATTCTCTTTTAACTTTAAGGCTGTAGTTGATGGTGAAAATGATGATGACATGGCATTAAATATTGTTGGTTTGGCTGGTACAAATCTTAAAAATAAATTCGAGGGACTTTTGGGTAATTATGATGGAGATGCAGGAAATGATTTTCTTCGACCTGATGGCACGTTACTGCAAGGCGATATGTCCATGGAAGACATACATCACGAATTTGGGATGAAATGGATTGTGAATGAAAGCGAGACTCTGTTTCAGTACCAACCTGGGAGATCATATGCATCCTATCACCAACCTGAATTTTCTCCCTGGATGTTATCTGAAGGGTATCTGGAGTTTGATGATGAACCAGCAGAAGATTTTTGTGGAGGTTTTCAAGACTGCATATTTGACTACTTGGCCACAGGTAGTAGTAGCATTGCAAAAGGGACCAAGGCTGCATCAAATTTATTTCAAGAACTTGATGAAATTTCAAAGAAAGTGGTGCAACAATGTGAACATGTCAATCCACCCACAAATGGCTACTTTGATGGGACTAGTTACGTAATTGGATCTACTATAACACCAATGTGTAATTTAAATTATACATTAAGTCAAAGTCTCTCCAATTACACGTGCAGTTTGCAAAGCAGTAGCAGCGGAACTAACTCATCACCAGTCTGGTTATCCCCAACGGGACAACATTTCCCTACATTATTGCTTTGTGAATCCCCAGAAATAAAGGATAAAACCGGTGAAGATGGACAAACAACTAGAAAAATCGAAAGTCAAACAGAGGCAACACGAAAAATTGAGAGACAAACAGAGGCAACACGAAAAATTGAGATGCCAACTGAGGCAACTCGAAAAATTCAAAGTCAAACGGAAGTAGTAGTGACAAAAATTGATAGTGAGACAGAGAAAACAAGAAACATTGATACTGGAAACAGACAAAATATCTACGTGGAAGCTGTAAAACCTACAGCGAGTTCCTCTTCCCTGTCTTCTGCTTCATCTTCAGAAGGGCCGTGGATATTCCTTATCGGCATGCTCGTTTTCATAATTATTGCAGCAGTTGTTATTTCGGAATATCCGCCTTGTAAACCTGTTAGGCGCTTCTTTACTGACAAATATTATCGCTATCGTGGGGATACAAATGATTTTGATGAACAGATCGACTTGAGTTAAATATTGTTCTTTGAGGTTAACTTTCAAATTTTGTTGTTATTTCTTGTCATATAGTATTCTCCGGAAAACTGTATGTATGATTTTTTTATTATCTGTATATTATGTTTATCTCAATAATTTATATCTTATGTATACTTCACGGGAAAGATTTATAATATTCATTAAATATTTTGTTTTTAAATTTTGCACATTTATCTACAATATAAATTAAAAATTCCAAAAAGCTAATAACAATTTGTAATTCTTTTTTTCTCGCATTAATAATATAATAACTTGCATTGTTTCAGGAGGTCCTCAATTAAAGAAATCATTGGTACAAAAGTAATGTTATATGTTTCTTCAAGTTTTTGTTCAGAATGTTCAGAAGTACATAGTTCACACTGAAGCTTCATCAATAACCGTGATGGGACGCTGAGCTGGAGCTGGACGGCTACCCCATGGATGGTTTTTAAAGACAGGGATTTCCCTCGGTCCGACAGCACCAGGTATTCTAACGGTTTCCCCTTGTAATGCTGGCACATTGTCACCGTTTTCTATACTAGATTGTACAATTCCGGATAGAATGTTGTGTTGCTGGCCACTGAGACCAGCTACACCAGATGCCACTGCGGATGCAGGAGTGTGAGAAGGGAAACCTATGCTGTTTCTTGCAGTTGACCATCTACGAACTCTTCTGTCCAAAAGTAATGCAAACTCCGCATCGTACTCTGATGCCAAACAATTTTCCACTTTGTTGCAAGATGTTATACAATCCCCTCCCAGTAATTCGGCCCAGTCCTCAAAATAAATATCCTGTGAACAACAAAATTACAGTGTAATAATAATGAATGATTAATCTTGAATAGCATGTGTACAAGTTGGGTGCATCAATGAAACATATATATACGTACCTGGAAATCCATGTCCGCCAACCCCTCCTCTGAAATGCATGTTAGCTCTTTGGAGAGTAGAGTTGGGTCCAATTGACTTCCTTGTCCATCTCCTGAGTCGTGTTTGGATTTGAGGTGACATTTGTTCCACAGGGAAAGCAAATGATAATCTCCTCATTTTGGGCGACTGCGTGCTTTCTAAAGTTTCACACCTGAACAGAAATTTGAGGGAAAAAAATCAAAATTAGATCAAATCAACTTGAGACAGTATAACTTGCTTGTTACTTACGTCTTCAGTGAACTTTTTTCTGCTTTCCTTCTTGACAAGCGTCTTCTTCGAACGTCCGTAAGAAACAAGCATCCCGACCCAATGAAAACTGAAACAGCAGACATGAAGTATCCATACGACCTACCCCAATTATTGTTTAGGTATCCTAACATTATAAATCAATACATTGATAAATTTGTTTTTCGCAACACAGTTTACCCAAGTAGATTTGAACACTGAGATATTTTATCATTCTACCTGTGAGAGGAATACTGACAAGTACAGGGACGGCTTGAGACCATTGTACGAAAGACCAGGCTCTTGCAAAGTGACGAGCCCTTACCCGCTCATAAGTATACACTTTTAAGGAGTAGCTATAACCGCCAAAGGAAAATCCATATACCCACACAAAAATGACTAGTCCATTATGCCCGCTTGTTCCGATGAAGGCCATGATGGAAATCCCACAAATTACACTGGCCACCTGAAATTGTTTGATGAAAAAAAACAGGTAAGTGATGTTTTCATGGCAGGCACATATAAGTACTATCACTCCCGTTTTTACACCTTTTCACGGTACTCGGGAAAATGTATGTCAAGAGTAATTTCCTGGATGAAGTGGGCGGAAGAACACCCACTAAAGCAGCTTGTTCGCTCTGCAGCATATTACTCATACATACATACACATTTATGAGCAGATTACGACAATTTACCTGGCATAGATACTGCTTTGAAACTCGATCACTCCTGGTTCTTCTGCACTGCAATTAGTCCAAAAAGACAGCATCCTATAACCCACGCTGCGCCAAGGTACACATGCAGAAGAGTTAGTGTGAAGGCATCCACTTCGTCTCTACACTCCATGCTCTTCAAAGAAAAAAGAGAAAACTAGGTGTTATCAGAGTTCACTTGAATTTTATTCAATTTAGTGCCATATAAATGAAAGAAGCTTTCAACTTGACAGGCTGGAGTTAACTTCATGTTTTGAATGAACTTTTTTTTACTGCATTAGATTTATATGAAATGCACTTTCACGATGTTAACAATTCCCAAGATTTTAAAAACTGCCTTAATGTACATTCAAGTGTTTACATCTTGTCATAAATGTTAATACCTTTGTCTGATTACGGATGTGAAGTGTTTAAAAACACACAGTAATGTACTGTGGACACATATGTGTATAATTATATCATATCAGATGGATTTCTCTCCTTTTTCGATCTTTTTTAAGTCCAAATAACTAGCAAGCCCATAAGAATCCTCACAATAAATCTACTTACCAGATAATACAACGGTGAGTTTATGCCAAACGCGGTGAAAGCACTGGATAATAATAGAATCTGTAGAGTCTTGCTTTTCAGGCAAGAGTAATCAATCAATGGGGGTGTTTCATCACGCTTTGATAAATCTTTCACCTGTAATAATAATAAAACGTTAGAGTATTAATGAATGAAAATACTCAAGTGCCAAAAATACGGATAATATTCTATAGGCACTTGTTGAAAGTACATTATAAGCGAGGCATTATCACAATTGAGAAACCTTTTTCTTTTGATTCTGTCATATATTTTACTCTTATTTTAATACTTTAGATTTTTTTTAAACATTGTAAACAGGTGAAAGTCAAATATATATCTATATTATATATATTTTTTGCGCACAGATATATACATGTTTAATTAAAGTCTACCTGATTGCAGTATGAACAGATGCGGACATGAATAGAATGCCAACTCCTGAGCCAGAAACGACTAGAATTTCAACAATATCACGCTTCTTTTTGAAATACTGGCCAACCATAAGGGTTGAGGCATCCCGCGTTAGTCCCACACCAACTCCTGTTAAAATATATACATAAAAAATGCATGCTAATATGCTTCGAGAGCTCAATTGGAGGTACAAGTTACCGCAATCTTGAAACACACATTTCATGGACATCAAGGGAAAATGTTATGAATTTATGAAATGGTAACAAACCAACGAATGCCCCGTAGCTTATGAACAACTGGTGAAATTGAGTTGCAAATGAGGTAAAAAGACATCCAAGGGACGCAATGAGACCACCAAATACGCCAGCCAGTCTTGTACTCTTTTGTTTGCACAGTGCTACCCAAAGAGGGGAAAAGAAAAGGGACGTTGCTGCGGAGAAAGATCCCAGCAAACCTGAAATTCAGAGGATAAAAAAAAACAGAATATACATACCTATATTATCATAGCACTTACAAAGCTTAAAATATTTTCAAAGCTTTTTGGTTTTTTGACACCAGTGTCAATCTTAGTTACCGTTTTGAAAACATTAATTGCATAACCAAATTCGTAAACGAATGCATCATTTTTTCCTACCATTTTGCTACTCTTTTGTGGCAGCAGCATGCTTTAAGCAAACTAAGTTTATTAACCACCTAAGACCATGACAGATAGTTTTGTTAGTCTTTTGCATTTCTACATAATGAAGCAGGAATAAAACATTTATATGATTTATGCACGAATCATCGCACATGCCTTCACAGTTGCACGAGAAGAGATGCGCAACTGCAACCAAATCATTGTATCAAATTTGGTAAAAAATGACTCGACAAATTCCTCATATGTTGCATTTGTAAAAAGTTTATTTATATATTTCATTATAGTGCTCATGATTCATGTCATGATATGCGATATGTTATGTTATGATGAAGAGACTGCATCTGTTTGGCAACCCGAATTCAATTATTTATCTGTTCATCTAACCAAATATGATCTCTTGTAATTTTAAATTCTTCAAAGAGCTACGAACGATACAGTAATATCACTACTGTGATCCTTTCTCTATGACAGACTATAAGTGAAAAAACCATGTATAAATGCATCTGAATGCACCCAACCGTGATCATTATGCAACAATAAAACCTCTTTTCACATTGTTACATTACTCATGCATGCACGTTGTGTTGTGTCATAATAAAAACTTGATAGCAAATTAATGACATCAAAATATTGATATATTTTCGTTTGATATGCAAATATCAAAATGTTTACAGTGGCCTCCTTTTGATGAATGATAGACGGCAGGAAAAGAAAAAACATTTTCACTGTCGCAACATGCCCCATTTTGTTTTCGATAAAATCATTCACCAGTCATGTCAAATCTCAAATTTCTAAGAGATGCCTTATGAATAATATGTATTTATCCAGCCTGCGATAGTATTTTGATAATTCAAATATATACCAAGAAGGACCAAAGTACAAACGACGTATTCTTGCGAGAATATGAGACAAAGTTAATGCTCGTGGTGTATCACGCAAGACACAAAAATGATTTATAAAGATGCCCATTGAATTCAATGAACCATGTAATGATCATGATGATTTTATAGTTGAAGCGGTTTCCATACAACTTGGCGCATCATTGCATATACATTATTACATTATTATATAAAATGATAAGTTGTCCTATTATTTGTTGACTTGTGTTTTCAATTTCATGACGACGACACACCACCAACTATCACTAAAATAAACATATATAACCATGTAGCAAACAAAAATCCATAATATACTTACGGATTTCTAAGATGAGAACTTTTGGTACATGCCACACACATGTCATATATATTCATGATATCATTATGCATGCCATATGTCTTTATTGTACGACCATGATTCATGATGATCAATAATATCAATATCACAAAATGTGCATAACAAATATTTAGAGCATAATAATAATAATAATAATAATAATAATGATAATAATAATGATACATATATATTTATTTTTTATTGCAAGAAATTATTCATCTCTAGAAGTTCATAATATAATAATGCTATTAATATTGCATCGTATTGTGATACAACATAATATTATTATCAAATGACAACTAAATGTAAACTGAATTGCCAGAGAAAAGAATATAAACGATGAATAAGACAGATAAAGATAAATGTTTTGTGATCGGTAGTGTGTAGCAATATAGGAGCAATAAGACGCGAGTCAATATTATCATATCATCTTGCATTTTCTTTACAAATAGAAAATATGCCGCTTGTATTGTATTGTTGTCTTAAATGGAAATTATATTATGATAATAAATTTATGTACGTTATTCTGTGAAATAGGAGGAGATGCATACTATTTATATTTATATGTAGCAGCTACAAACTGCTGTGCTGCTACTGTTGTTGGCTCCATCATATAATTCATTCTTGGAATGAAGCCCTTTGTAACGTGCTACAGGCTATATATTCTGGTAAATGGTGTTTTATAACTTAACATTTATTTGTATTTACCATTCTCATACATGAAAAAAAAAGTTTCAATATCATACCCTATACCTATGTATGTATATACTACATACCTAAACGCAAAGATCATCATCCTTTACCATACACAATGAAAGATTATCGTGTTTATATTTCTAAAGTGAAAAAAAGTAGAGAAGTAAAGTATATAATGCAAAACTTTTTTCCCAATTTTTGCTGTGAATATCAGGTTTGAAAGTCGTAAATCATGTGAAATTGGTCAATGTAATAAAAACTGACACATATCGACTTGAATTAAAGTATATAATGCAAAACTTTTTTCCCAATTTTTGCTGTGAATATCAGGTTTGAAAGTCGTAAATCATGTGAAATTGGTCAATGTAATAAAAACTGACACATATCGACTTGGAAGTGGCGTTTTCCCCATCATAACATTTTGAGAGTGCAAGACAGGAAGTTTTCTTCACACTTTTAGGGAAAGTTCAATAGAGCCAAAAATGAATGATTACAAATTTGAAGTTTCCTGTTCATACAGCATGGCATAGTGGCATGTCATATGCCACACACACACACCCTTCATTGAAATTTTTTATAACTTTTATAATAATCTTAGACTAGTATCGTCATTACCACATTAACACGACGGTATAACCTGATTGTAATTATCAAGTGAATTAATTAATGCAGAATAAATTACTGGTTTGGGGGAAATGGGTTCTGAAACATTTCATCTCTTGTGGAAGATTCAAAAGGACATTTTTAGTAACAGCCAGAGTGTTAAATACAAAAACGAGTTGCTTTCTTGGCATTAGCGACAACATTTCTATAAACTTCCACTTTGTCTATACACATGTACAACACGCAATTTCTTAACTTTTATGCGTGTCATTAATTTTTACACCACACAACACAACTATCCCTCTTATTCTAGCTCCGTCGTATTAAAAGTATGATACAAACAGTTTATTAGTGGTATGTTTCATGTGTTTCATAAATAGGGTATGGATTAGGTACTTATGCAATGAGTTATTGGAAACATGAAATGTATTTACTTGTACAAAAATTAAGTGACATCCGCACTATAAAGTGCTGCTGGAACAATAGAGGATTAAAGGTTAAAAAGGTAAGAATTCCGACACGCGTATATCAACACGTAGATAATTTTCATTTCATTTTATTACATCAGAATATTTACCTATCTACATGAGCAACATTATAAGTACTCAAATGAGCATGCTATTTCTATCTGCCAAATGTATACATACATAAGCATATACACAGATAAGGTCTTTTTGGCATAGACATCATATAACACGTAATCCTTATGTGTTTGAAATCACACATGCTGTTTTTTTTTTCAACTTGCGTAAGTAATTACCTAAACGATGAGACACTGCTGTTGTTGTGATGAAGATGAGGAGGATGTAAACGAGATGTTAGAAAACAAGCAAAGAAAAATAGATTTTCATGGCAGAAGGGCGTGTGTCGTGCATATGTAACGCACATGAACTACACATCATTTCACGCAACGAATTGCCCGCATTCACGCATTTCTCACTTTCTTTTCTCTAACCCATTTCCCCATTCTTCAATCCACATATTATGTGAGCGTCAAAGTCGCATTCAATATAAAATGGTGTCTTGTTGTTGAGTAGCTTTGATGTTTTTTTTAAAATACTTTGACTGTAATCAGTAAATCAGATACGTTCCATGGTTCGCGGATAATCTAAATTTAACAACATCTTGAATAGATTTTCTATCTTTCTGTTCTGTATACTACAGCGAAGTGTGTGTGTGTGTGTACAAGTGCGTATCTTAGGATTTCAAACTGCGTAATAGACGCGTCAATCCTACTGTTACTACAGCGAAATGTTTCACGTGTGTGTGTACAAGTGCGTATCTTAGGATTTCAAACTGCGTAATAGACGCGTCAATCCTACTGACTAGATTTCCAAGCAGTAATAGCGATATAAAAAACCGATTATTTCATTGCAATGATCATGATAAAAGAGGACTATCAAAAAGGAGGACAAATTTTTATTACACATGTCACATAAAATTGCTGTTTTAATTTGTTTTAACCCTTTCACCTATTTTAACTGTTATTGTGTAATGCGATGTACGTAATTTGTTTTGATTGTTCCATGTGCATTTCAATATTCGAAACCAACTCGTTTGATTTTTTTACTTGCATTTTGGCAATATTATTGTTACTTGCGTTCACTTATCATCATCATCATGCTTATTATAGAAAACATTATTGAAGTAGTTTGTCCTCAAATTTCTTGTCATTTTAAAAGAAAATCTATACTTTATTTTACTTACCAATCTAAAAATAAAATATGTTTTGTTCTAAATGAGTTTAGGCTTTAAAATAAATAAAATCATTTTCCACTTAAATCCTGTGTTTATTTGCCATACATAAATTTTTGGGGGTTCAAAACCCATGGATGTTTAATAATGAGTGATTGCAATAGATGAATTTTTTTTTAAAGTGTCGGCATAAATTTGTATGTATATAGTTCACAGTTTACTTCATAAAAGCTTTTGTTTACTCTTAAAATGTCGCCCTTTATAGCTTAAAGCTATTCTCGGCAGGAGGGAGCATTTTTGAAAATCTCTCATGGTCGTGTATCGATTTATTATGCCCAAGTAAA
>JAHZNC010002551.1:0-11845 GCA_027744095.1 Zhuqinia jingwanae | reverse complement strand
AGTGCAATATCGTTAACGGACACATAAATAAATAAATAAATATATAAAGCCACAAGGGAACAACAGAAGTAATTTAGAAATAACCGTAAGGCGGTTCTTAATAAAACAGCACATATCTTGTTGAGACACACTAATCCTGTAAACAAAGTATGTCAACAAGCAAGGATAGCTTTATATCTTCTCAAAAAAAATATAAAACCTCCCTTATATTTCGCCCTTTATTGAAACTTTTTTTTTGCATCCAAGGATTTAATTACTCCATAAGACAAGAGCTACGACCACATTTAATGATGTTCCTACTGCCCGACTCGTTCTTTTGACTTGATAATAGAGTAAGACCAATTGTGTAATAAAACTCCTGTCTCCTCTGCTAATCTCATTATGTCATTGTGCAACAGTAGGAAATAATACACCATTTTAATGCTTTCGTCAATATGAATGAAATGTAAGCATATGGAAGCCGTAGCGTATACTTAGACTTGCTACTGTATGTATATTACATACCTATATATTATTGGCGACGTACTAAAATACTCAACTTACTTCCGTGAGACTAGAAACACTGATGGAATATTTATTTGGAAAATCAGGACGTAGAGCAAAGAACCTTGAAAGAGATAGGCAGCTGACAATTTCCTTTGATTATTATTAATGAATATATGAAGTAAAAAATAAATAAATTTGATGTTATAAAACGTAAATTTGTTTTTACTATTATTATATGATGCATATGTGCATAAATGCAAAACAGTTTATGCATGATTGAATTTAATTATTGTTCAATGCTTCTTATAATCTCTTATACGTATTTCTGGAAATGGTTTTTTGACATCGTTTATCAAACAGCTTTAAAACATAGTGGAAGGAGTATGCAAATTATTTTATGTCATTTTCACAATATGTGTCGCCAGTATGTATTTATTCCAAACATTTTATGATTACTTTTTTCAAATGATTCTCTTCAGCTTAAATATTTTGATTTCCATTTCTCTTCAGTGTATACACTTTCTCTGAAATTCCTGAAGTAAATACTGTTCACAAAGTGAGAGAGAAAGTGAAACAATGATATATTCCCCAAAGATCAAACATATTGACAAGACCAGATTTATTTTGCCAGTAAATCTAGATAATTTTGAAGTATTGCATAAGTCATCAAAAAATTTATGTTCTTTGTAGAAAGTTAACATATGAGCCAGTATGAGGCAATGCTCATACATATGTATAATTGGGTACATATATGGAATTTATACTAAATACATTTCCAAGAAGATTTAATGCCTGGAGATTAACATTTTTATATAGCACGATGACTGAGATGGCGAGAATTGATTTGCCTTGACTTTGATTTAACGCCTCTTTTGATCTTTTAAATATACAGATTATTACAAAATAACAATGGAAAATAGCGGTGTGTGTGCACTACAAAGGTACATACTTGGTGTGATATATATATAGATTCCCAGTTTCACTTTCGAGAGTCAAGGACTTTTAGAGGTTGAAAGGGGCAAATGTTTCTATATGGTTACACTCACTACTACAAATGCAGTATTGTTACTATACTTGAGCGTATTGTCCATATTTGAATTACTTATAAAAACTTATATGGTACCCCATCTACATTACACTTTAATATATTGACGGGCTATTTCGTGCTAGTAAACTCGTCAACTGGTGTCTACCTAATTTACCAAGAATAGATTCTATGTATGTTCTGCTTCAATAAAGTGAAAGAACGTGAAATTGGAATTCATACTTCTCCGTATCAGACAAATAATGAAGTGAATTCTTTTCAATTGCTTGAGTTGAGATGCACATTTTTGTCTTCCCGCAGAGCATTTGTATAGCTGCGTGGAGAACAGTATGAGAGCTGACAGAAAATATTGATGCAAGTAATAATATGAAATATTATATTATAAAAGATATTCGAGTCATACAATTATCACATTAACTGCCAACCGGATAAAGATTGTGCATCAACATACCCTTCCTTTCTTATCATCATCGTGTTATGGTATGAGAACAATGTAATAAAAAGAGATACTTTACCCGAGGCAAAATCCGAGGAAAAATATGCCCCTATATTTTTTTTCTCGTGTCCCTGTTCCCTGTACGTATATTATATGTACTAAGAAACATTACAAGTATGTTAAATGTTAATAAATAACTATTACTTAAGCATATTTTACACAATAATATATATAGGTATATACCGACATATATGAATGCTAGAGAGTCTTTATCATTCTTAAATAATGAACGATAGAGATGTTATTATCTTTATAGCTCCATAATCTCCTGTTTGTTCACCCAACATATTCATCATCTTCATTTCATACATCTTTTAAAATATTGTTTTTGAGTAATTATAGCTATGCTTCTAGTAATAGTCAATAGTAAACATCTTTTGAACACAACAAAAACATAATTTTGGGAAAATCCCCATTGGGTCATTATCCCTTCCCATTGTGTCTCGTTCCATTTTCTAAGTTACACGTTTGGTGGAAATCAACCTTGTTTTTTAAGAGAGATATTTGGTTACATAGACTAACGAAATCGCTCATCCTTTTGGTTTGGCTGTGTGTACTGTTACAAATAATATAATTATACAAAATACAAACACTTCATTCAGGAGAATTGTTTAATTTTGTCTGACCACCAACTGCTATGGGAATAGTTTACGAGCTAACGTTATGTTGCCTTTTTGTTTGTTGTTATTATATAGGAGTTTTAATCCGGAAACTTGGGAGCATCAAATTTTGCCACATTTATGTAAAACACAAAAACTCGTTTGTTTTAATGATCATCCTTTCTATATGAGAAAATATCAAATGGGAATATATTATAGATACTATGATTACATTATGTATGTAGGTACCTGAATCCGTGAACTATAAACCTCATTTCTGTAAAGTTTCATTTTGTTTATATAGGCATTATGATTCATTAGCGTTTTTGTGGGTTGTTTATTGTTTAAAAAACAAAACAGAAAACGCGATCTTATAAATGTGGAATAGATGCTACGATATTTATATACTTCTCTTTAAAAATGATGTTGTAGCAATATATGCGTTTTGTAGTACAAAATAATGATAGAATAGGTGCACTTTACATACATTATTATAAGAGTTATTAAGAGAAAATCCAAACACAAATTAAGATTTTCCTTACCTTTCTAGCAGCATTCTCGATTTGACCTTGAGAAGATATAGAGTAGGTCCTATTAAGTCTCGCTCCAGGGATGGGAGGTCCAGATGGTAATGATCGAGCTTGATGCGTAAGCATGCTGCTTGTTTATTGCGTGCGATGAGCTGCTATGCTTTTTAGTTGTTGGGTAGTTTTTTTTTTAATTTAAACTTATTGTTGACGTTGGTTTAGTAGACGGTCAAATAAAGACGCTGTTACGTTGTGTAATAAGTGGAACAAGGGGTATCTTTCGTAGTCAATTTTCCTGAACGAAACTATTTTCCTCTTATCTCCTTTCTTAAATTTTCCACTTTTTGTTCATATGTTGTTGCTAGAATCCTGTTTGCTTAGTAAAAACCACCCTTGATGTCGATAATTAAGTCGATGATCTAGACGACGGTGATGTGATGATTATCAAACGTGTGCTTGTGTGTACCAAGTACCAAACACGATTGGAAAAGACTGAAATTGTTTAGTCAGTTTTCGTAGATTTTGTTGTTGAAAAAAAGAGCAATTCTCTGTTTATCACCGGGAGCCTATTTACATGAAGAATTGTGTTTACCGTTGATGATGATGTGTTCAACTGCAAACTCACACTCAAGTTTATTTCCTTTTTATTTTATGAGAAACTGGAAACAGCAGGAAACATTGAGCTTTCAAGAAAGAAATTGAACAAGCAGCTCTCTCTTCTTTTTTCTTCTTCTCTCCCTGAAAACGAAAAATACACACATACATACGTTAGATTCAAACGACAGGAGATGAAAGAAAGAGTCTACGTGTACATAAAGTGCAAAGATACGTCCATGAAATTCAAATTTGTGCACTTGAAACATAACAACATAACTTGTCAAATTTATTATGAAAATGACGATAGTTTTGTCCTGCGCAGAATACGGACAAATATGGATTTAATATAAGGTACAATATTGTGTATGTAATACGTGTATCAGGGAACTTATTATACTTATTGTACAATAAAAAAAACTGGGAGAATCAGGGAAGGAAATAATTTCAACACAATGATGGAGCAAAATGGAGGAAGAGGAAACAAAGAGGCGAACAAGTAGTTTAGAATTCTTACAAAGAGCACGGAAATAATTTTCTAGCATTTCTCAAAAGTGTATAATATGCAGAGTGCAAATTTATTTGCTTCAAATGTGTACATGCACTTCCTCCTTTCATTTAACCTCAATAATTATTAAATCAATTTCCATTCCGGGCCAAAAAAAAATACGGTACGCTTGATTTTATCAACGTTTAACAAAAACAACTCTCCTTTGATACAGCTTTTCCGAAAAGAACACACAGATGCGATGTACCATTTTTTTGTGCACCAATAAAAGAAAAAAGTATGGAGTGGAGAAAGTTCTGCTTACCTGCGTCTCACTTTTCCCCACAAAATGTTATTTCTCACTGTATTCGTGGTCGGCTAAATATTAAAAATGGTGTACAAGTAAGGATAAATTTGGGCAACTTTCATGGTTAACTTTTCAGCGTTTAGTTTACAACGCAGTTTTTGTTTTCTATTGTAGATGACACGAATGATGAAAAATAAGATATTTGGATACCTGTGTGTATTACTTTTTGTAATAATATTACATAGTGTACCTTCGATATAAATTTTCTGTATTCTGACACTACCTGTGTCGTCCGTTTACACATCTATTTGTTGTTTGCAGGCTGAAGAGATATTTTATATTTACAATTGTATTTTGTATCTGTTGCATGCAACATGCATACTGGCATGTGTACCAAAACTCAGAAGCCTATACCTAGCTATGTTTTTCCTGTGAATATGATCATAATATCTACATAATGTAGTGTTTCTTCATCCATTTTTTTATATCAAGGAAGAAAAGTATGAAAAATAGATACCGTGAATGAAAAAGAGGGAAAATTCATGGAACGTAAATTTGTGCAATAAAAAGTTATTGTTGGGTGTCACCCTTTCATGCACAAGATTGCAACCAACTTTTGTCTCTTTAGCTGCTATATCGTCTAATTTATACTTCAGATGCTTTGTTAGCTGTCTGCCAGCTTGTAAAAGAGGAGTAAAAAGGTAGTTCGTATGACAAATTGAAATTAAAAGTTACACGAAAAAAATCAGATATAAGCAAGTTGCTGACAGAAAATATTATTGCCTTATTTGAATGAGATAATTTTATCGAGAGAGAAAAATAATAACTTCATTGACCCCTTTCAAATTTGGCCTTGTGCAATTGACAGTGATAAATAGATATAAAATTGTTAAAACACCTACACACACGCTGTCTACCGAACAATTTATTTAGTAAAGTAATCCCAGACAACTTTTCTGCAAGAAAAAGACCATAATGTCGATTCTAGAGAACTGCTGTGTTATACATTGGGGCATAAACTAACACACTTTTATAAACGACAATATGGGGAAAATAATACGATGTAAAAAGATGTATTTGATGGACATAAAACATTTAAAAAAAGAAGTACCATTATATGGCAGTTTTTTATGCATGTATCCATCTATATGATATCGAGTTAAAGTGTAATGTTGTTGTATGCATTTAGAGAGTCAACTCTGGGAAAGAAAAAAGCTTTTTAGAAAATTTCACAAAAAAAGTATATTTTTTCGCAATCCATTTTCTTACTTTTCTCTTTCCTTTAAAAAAAAATTATGCTGCTTGTTGCACAGAAGAATTAATCTGATCAAAGGTAGTGGCATAGCTAAGTATATTGCAAGCTACTACATATCAATTCAGGAGGCTACTATATTTGACGTACATATAGGTATGTGTGCTGCAGGTAACTTGTTTTCATGGTGGGAATTTATAAGAGTTCAGAGAAAGTGGATTTTGTGCAGAAAAAAGAAAGAAAACTTACCAAAGAAGTTGACGACGTAGTGAGTGAGTTAATGATTGAAGCCAACCAACCAAAGGGAAGAATAGTAAGCTGAAGCAAAAATGGTGAAGAAAGTTGAAGAAAGTCTTGTTGAGTCAAGTAACAAAGTTCAACTGGTCCTGTGTTGGAAGGATCACGAGGATTTTTTCCTGTGGTACTTACTTCTACACTGCCATTTCTATCTTTACTACTATACTATATCATGCACTGTGAGTGTGTGACTATGCATGTTATGTGGTGAGATGTACAACTTTACTTTGGTTTAGTTTTGGTAGTAGTGTGCTTGCTTTGGTCTGGTGCTGGTTGTAGGTAGCATGCATCTATCATAATGGCCATGATCATAATGGCTTCGAGCACAAAAAGAGCTTACTCGAATCTGCTGAACGGAACGACAGACAGGGAAACTAGTGAAAAATAGTGTATAGTAGCAAGTGTTGCAGATCTGTTGGTTCAGCAACTTTTTGAGTTGGAATAACAGCTTATGGGTTGAATATTGTGCCGCTATCAAGTCTGTGTTCAACACACACACGTCGTGTATTTCCAAGTTCGTCAGGAAACTTGTGGAAGCTCACTACTTTCTCTCAATTTCCAGCAACACACGGATGTTGGTTTAGGAGACGACCTGCTTCCACAGATTTGGAGTTAGTGTAGCTGAAGGATGGTTGTTGAAAGCAAAGGAAAGGAGCATGTTTTAGGCCCAGGGTAATCAAATGGAGAATGTCAAGAATGTTGATGGGAATGCAACAGTTTTCCTCTCGGTGAGCCATGTTAATAATACTAAAGTAATTTTTCATTTTTTTTTGTTTTTGCTATTACACTAGGGAGCTTAATGCTCTACCATTTATTAAAAAAAAATATCATGGTTTAGGCTGGAGTTATATTTTCAAATGTTGAAGACGTTAAGGCCAATCGATTTTTTCGCGGTAAATATATTTTATGGGACAACGAATCTTGAAGTATATCTCATGGATAAATACACCAAATTTTATTTTATGGATCAAAGTCTGAGTAAGTGGATTGTGTGAATCAATGTCACAAGATATGAATGTGTTTAAATTCCACTGTGCAATAGTTTGGCAAAGCTCTTCAATGAATTTTCATAACATATTCCTTACGGTTCGTCAAATAAAGACCTAAAACAGATTACATACGTCCAAGAGAATAAATGGCAACCTACCTTGTATTGTGCAACTATTGCGGCTGCAGTTGCGGTAATATAATGTATGCATACTGTAATAAATTAAAGGCAAGTAACACATGCCACGTCGTTTATTACCGCGCGGTCAGAGAGAGCAGTGAAAGCCGTCTCATATTACATCGGTCAGTGTGGTTAGCAACACTTTGACGGTTCCAATGACATAAAAACCAAACATTCCACCTTCTAGTTACATGTTTACTCACAGTAGTATAATGCTGTGCCAATCATTTGGGTTTTGGGCAATAGGCGCCGTAGGTAGAGTAAAATTTATAAAATAAAATAAAAATAAATGAAATGCATTTGACACCGAGAGAAAGTAGAAATCCAAGGGAAAGAGAATTTGAATATACTGACTCACTTTCCTTTCTTTTGTACTAGATAACAATACGCATTAGATTACATTTGGATATTCGATCTTTCCATCACACTGATTGAATGAACAAGAACATAATACATTATATTCCCACATTCTTTTATCCATTTGCTTATTACGGGAAACAGTAAGTATCGGGAGGGTTGTAAATAAGGAGAACATTTTTCTTCTGAAATAATACAACGATACCAGAGACGCACACTGCTTGATTTGGAATTGCTGAGGGAAGCAAGTAAAGAAAACAGTTTTTAAAATTGTGTTGGTGCAAACTGGTTACTCAAACACAAAATACACACATCGCGTGGTCGTTTATAATTCTTACACGTTTAATTTACAGGGTAACCAACTTCAGATTTCCACATATTGCAAGTCGGCTCAGTAAACACTGAAACAAATAGCATTGTGTATTTTTTATAGCTTCCTAAGAGAAATGTTCCCTTACTTGAAATCCCCCTGTAGAAAAATAACCAACTCTGCTACACGTAACCAAATTGGATTTATTATTTATGCACAGCTGTATTGTGTTCAAATTCAAATCAACAAAATCATTGATGCTGGAATTACAATTCTGATCATGGACAGTCACAGTGGTTTTACAAGTTTCGCCGGTTTCGTTTAATTTTATGAAAATGTTAGATGAATGTAAAAAAAGTTACGCACCATGACTACAATTTACATTGCTGCATATTCACATTTAGACTTTATTTTTAATGCTCTCCAAATCATAAAAAAAATCCATATTAATTTATAGTGGTCCAATAGCTTTCCGTTACAATGTTGAGTACAAAGTACAAAGTACAAAATACAATAGCTTAATATTCTGCATGTATAAAATTTACCTTGAATATTTGGCAAACTTTCGTAGTTGCTCTGAGTTGGCCATCTTATCATCATCACATGTGTTGAATGGAATATTGCATTATGTTCTTTTTTGTTTTATTGATTTCAAGTAAGAATTGTAAAAGAAAATGGCAAACAGAACAAAGTAACTTATGTACATGAAGGCGGCCACAATCAGATTAAAATGGTGTCGTTCGCAACCTCGTACAGACTCTGAAAAACAACCAAAGCCACATAATGAGCCACTTGAAAGGATTCTTTTTAACGAAATGGCGATGCTACTGCTGCACACGAACACTACATGTTACATGACATGAATATATAACATCAAATATGGCAATCTTATACCTCTACGGAACCATAATTATTATTAGAAAAAAACATTTTATTTTATGCATTTTATATATAGGTAGAATGATGTACTTGATTCTTTCCATGTGTACCAGTTGATGAATATTCCAACCAACATTTGTAAAATTTGTAGGGAAGTTAGTGCTGCAGCAACAAACCTAGCTGGTTTTATTCCACTAGCCTGTAATAATAGGATCAAAATTTCATGGAACAAAAATAAGAGATGAATGTTAAACATTAACGGGATTTCATTTTTCTTGTAGTATTTTTTTCCGTACCCTGAAGGCGTAATACGTGTACATCAAGATGTGAACAAAAAAGTTGAATGTCATGAGCCATCGATGACAGGGTTCTTGTTCGGGGAAAGTAAACCAGGTGTACAACATCGTGGTAACATGATGATACCTTTGATTGACAGAAAAATGAAAAACTATCAATATTGCCAAAATATTAGTTTCCTACAAATGACCATGACATGACTGTGGAAGAAACCATGCAGCACCGCATTGTATTTGGCCAGATAAGCACATTATACATAGATATGGATAAAGTCTGCATGTACAGATCGTGTGGACAGATAATCAATCACGCACTATTCAATACTTGCCGAAACTCTGTCAGCGGCGCTATAAATGGGTGTCTCATAATATTGATCTAACCAATGTAAAAACAGAAGAGGCTGCTTCCGAAGCACGATGAATGCCGTATCTCCTAACTCGGCTACTTTACTCAATGTTCCAATCCAGCTCCAGAAGGCGAATTGTATAGTAATGGCTTCACTAAGAAAAAAAATACATAAAAGCAAAATGATGTGACGGGCAGTCAGTAAACTGGTAAAATTTGGGGGATGTTTTCAATAATAGAAATCGTTATTCTCTTGTTACATATTTGATTCTGGTTGTTACGAGTCGTAGCATTGAACATTGAGGGCTTCAGCTTGGACTGTGATGTTTTGATGCTTTTCCATAAAAAAATATTATAATAATATGTCTATGATCTAATATATGTATTATACCTTGAGCAGACGGACTTGTAAAAGCCATCCGCTTGCCAGAAAGTCAGCCACAGATCTGGAAATGTACGCCAGAATGCTACGGAAGAGAAGATTGCAAAGCTAATATTCCAGATAACTAGGCCAGTTTTTAGCTTGTATGGTTGTTTAGAGGCCATCAATCGCCTTCCGTTAAAAACTAGGACAAGGTAAATTACTGCACACACAACTGCCAGCGGAAAGTTTTGTAATGACCACTGACGCCAAAATGGGAAATCAAAGAGTTCCCAGTTGAATGCTTCATTGTTAGAAGCATGGCTAAATGTATTTGCAAATCGAAACCTGGTAGGGGTTTGAATGCGTTTCCAGTCTTTGTTCTGTAGGTGCGTGCTGCATCTTACTTATTTTGTGCACAAACAACAAAGCAAAGCATGCATGTGGTGAAAAATCATTCAACTGCCAACTACAGTTATTATTCTTTCAAACATTGTATCAATGAAAATCCGTTAAAAATCCACAAAGAATTCTGTGATTACCAAGCCTTTGGAAATGCCGATGACAATTCGGCCAAACACCTTTGATTTTTTACTCGTTGCGTTGTTTTGAAATGAATGGATTTCCTTTTTTAGAGCGAGAAGTTCACAACTCACAAACATAGAGTTCACATATCACATCTTTTTACAGATCGCACCGTCCGACCAGTTTTTGATTTTTCACTCGTTGCGTTGTTTTGAAATGAATGGATTTCCTTTTTTAGAGCGAGAAGTTCACAACTCACAAACATAGAGTTCACATATCACATCTTTTTACAGATCGCACCGTCCGACCAGTCAAAAATGGAGATCCAATAAATGGCTCCCAAACTGCTGATATTACTAGGGTAGTTCAAAGTTTAAAACGTGTGCACACAGTTTCCATCCATTTCCTTTATCACCAGTTCATAAAAGGAGTTTTTAGCTCTTGATGACTACAGTGCGCAGTTTGGTTTTCATACAAAAACCGCTGCGATGAAATATTTCAATAGTAAATGATCTCTTCCCAATATAGTACCTAACCAGTATGTTACAGTACTAGTAGACTTGGAAATCGGATCCGGTTTCAACTCCAACAATTGAATTGACTAAAGTTCATACAAGAAATAATTTGTGAAGCTACATTGAAAATATATCAGAATGCGATTGATATAAATAAACGTATAAATATCAACGTTGTACTTTTTATTATCAAAACAACCTGTTACTGACACTGAAATACGAAATATGACTTGGTATGCTTACTCTGCTTGAAACAATATTGACACTGACACTACTAATACTGTAAATGTCGCCGTCGCCACATGGAACCCGCACCAACAATAAATCATATCCCTGTGTCATAATGTGTTCTATTCCTAGTACATGCGTACTACATGAACATTTTATGATCATTTTTCACAGATGTGAAATTTGGATGCCATGAATGGGGATCATCAAGTAGTATAATAGGTATACATTATATACATTGATATATGACCGATGAGAGTGTAACACGCAATAATAGTAAAGTGATGTGATGTCTGATGAGGATTACGAATTATACAAGGGGGGAGATAATGTTTATTGTCATACAACTTTTTTTTAACTTTGAAGGATACAATGCTATAAAGCTTTGCTAGTCAACAAACGCAACATGCATCAAGACGTATAACTCGGAGTCATATGTAATGTACACTACGCCAATAATTGAATATTTACTATTATTGCAATGCTAAAACATAAAACATGCACATATACCCAATCAAATTCATAAATTGAAAAAATGGCGACACTGTTCATGCTCGTAATGACGTCATAAAAATATTGATCTACAAATTCTAACAACGCTCATAATTGCCATCAACTAGACCTGGACGAAACTTAATTGTATAACTATACTTTTTTTTAGTCAAGGCGTAGTGATACAAACTGCCATCACACCGTATCTAATCTTTAAGTTAGAGTAAACAAGAGATAGTCTAAATGAGCGAGCGTAGACAGACAGACACAATCTCTCT
>JAHZNC010002550.1:0-17564 GCA_027744095.1 Zhuqinia jingwanae | reverse complement strand
AGAGAGAGCACACAGACAGGGAGTAAAAATGCTTGCCATTTTTCTTGGCGTTTGAAAGACGACCAGTATGCATGTAGTAAAGATGGGTTACACCTTTGTACGGATTTACCTATATACATACATACATCCATCATTATTATCATCACACATACAATGTTGAATGTACTATGGTTCTTAAAGGGAAAATGGTACGCAAAATCTCTATCTTTTATAAGTTGACTTGGTTCAGTAAAAAGAAATGTGTAGAGAGAAAAACGGGAAGCAAAAAAAAAGTAAAGATAGAGAGAGAAGAAAAAAATGTACAAAAAAATCATTCTGCCACTATCTTATTCTTATTGAATGCATAATGTGTGTAGCTGCTCCTGCTGCTGCACAACAAGAATGTTTTTTTATTCTTCTTTTTTCCCCAAGCATTATTATTTTACCTTTTCTATATATTATCATATGATGCACATGCAGAAGTAATAGCACTGCTCCTGGTTGTATACTTAGTTTATATGTACATGTTATTTTTATTTTACCGACAACCAAAAAATACATCATTTTTTTTTACATATTGGGATGTTCACCTTAATAGAAAAAAAAGAGAATGGGAAAAAGAGCAAAATAATATAAGTTTTTTTTGTATCTTCCATGGAATAAGTAATATAATCAATAGTAAGTAGTACAACATATAAAAATGTATAGTTTTCCTATTCTATGTATCTTATCTGGCACGATAAAAAAGATTTTTTTTCTCTCTCTTTTAACAGCAAAGATGAAGTCTTAGCGGTAGCGGCAGCAACAAAAAAAAATATATAATACATTTTGTTTATACTTTCTCTACTTACTACATACATAAAAAA
Source organism: Zhuqinia jingwanae (assembly GCA_027744095.1). Classification (NCBI taxonomy): domain Eukaryota; kingdom Metazoa; phylum Arthropoda; class Collembola; order Entomobryomorpha; family Paronellidae; genus Zhuqinia; species Zhuqinia jingwanae. The sequence goes on along the minus strand of JAHZNC010002550.1, from coordinate 16,719 downwards.
CACACGGCTTGGGGGTGACAAATAGGTAGACTTGGTAGTACAGCGCGAGAAAAAAGGGAATTGTGTGTGCTTTTTGGTTGTAGTGCTGGTACAATGGTATATACTTTTTTTTAAAGAGAGGTAGAAACATGAAAGTGTNGGTGGCAAATAGGTAGACTTGGTAGTACAGCGCGAGAAAAAAGGGAATTGTGTGTGCTTTTTGGTTGTAGTGCTGGTACAATGGTATATACTTTTTTTTAAAGAGAGGTAGAAACATGAAAGTGTCTGTAGGTATACCTATTATTGGATATAAAAATAAATATAGTCATCGTGAAGGGAAAAAAAGAAGAGTCTACTACTTAAGCAATCACTCTAACCTTTGGTTTTGTTGCTGTTGGTGGTGTAATAACGGTAAGAAAAAGAAGAAGAAGAAGAAGGAAAAAAGAAATGAATGCGCGCCCCGTACACTGATAGAAGAGGTATTGGAATGCATATACTTACGTATATATGTATGTATCTATATGAATCAATCGATCCATTTTGGGGCCAAAAGAGGTTACCATTTTTTTAATCATCATGAGCAGAGCATGAGTATAGGTATCTATAATATGTAAGGTATGCTGTATGAAATGTATATTACTTTGAACCTCTGTATGTATGCATGCATGCCTATAATGCAAACGATAATGTACTTTTGTATCAAAGAAAGTAGAAAGACAGGAGGATAGAAAGAAAGGAAAAGGAAGCAAACATGGGAATAGTCATTATCATCATCGCCGTCGTTGTCGTCGTCATCGTCATCCCAGCAGAGGAGAAGAAGAAGAAGAAGAAACCAAACCATGTGAGAGAGAAAGAGAGAGTTGTTGATACTAGCGTAGTCGGTAATATTATTATGTGCATATAATAAATATATGTACACGTTGTCGTCATTCACTCACGTTGAGACTATCTCTCTTATAAACTCTAGTTCCGTTTGGGATTGTACGAAAATAAAGTGAAAGTCAAAGGTACAATATTATATCCATAATATCCAGCAAAGCTCACATAACTTCATTTTGTTCACCGCGCGCGTCTTACTCTTCTCCTTCTTGCATTTTAGTATTGCCAATGATGATAGAATGGATGTACATACGTACAAAAAAAAAGTGGTGGTAGTAGTAACCTTGTTTGAACAACACACTTTTACTACAACATGTAACATGTCCACATGTGCAGACTATTATGATACTATATGTACTTTTTTTTATTAGCCATTGTCATATGGCCTACGATAAACGAAGTTGCTTGCTTTTTTCTCTCTTGTAGAAGAAGAGGGAGGAAATAAAATAAAGAAGACAAGAAGAAAGTCACAGAGAAAAAATAAGAAGAAGAAGAAGAAGAAGAGAGGAGAAAAAATGTGAGTGAATCTAATGGGATGACCTTATGGCATATATAGCTTTCATCCTTGTTTTAACAGCAACAACAAGAGAAAAAAGGAAGATGAGCGAGTTTGTTAGCAATTTTGTTTGACTCTTTTATGGAGCTTGTGCTCCTTGATTGCAGTGATTATCATTGTGGGTTAAAAAAAGTACAAGCAATGTATATGGATTGAAAAAAATGCTTGTACAATATTTACCTTTAATATTATGCGTCGTTTATTTTACTGCCAACCGTGCACAAATATTTGCAAGCAATTATGCGATTTTTTTCTAGAAAACCTTGAAAAGATTGGAGCAAATATTTAGACTTTTTTTGCCCGGTTGCATTGCATTCAATAGAAAATAGGATGACGAAAAAAGGGAATACTTTACTTTTTGTATAATGAAAATACCGTTTGACTTTTTAGTTGTTAATATCCAGTTCATAATTTGCTACAGATGTGGATATAGTGTCGTAACTAACAGATATGTTGGAGACTGAGTCTGTCGGAGAAAGAATATGAGATTTGCTTACCCGCACGCCTCTCCACGATAGTTCATGTCGGGGGATATATAGTCGTCGACAAGGAGTGAGTCGTCGTCAACGGTTAACAGTGAGTCTGATGGATGGTGTGATCTTTCGATGACAACAGTAGTTGACCCATGGGGACCTCGATGATGGCCCAAACCGAAACCATGAAGGCCGGCATGACGATCAAGGATGATTGTTGGAGAGGTTGGGTGCGAATAAGGTGCTGCAACCGAGCCTGTTGAGATGTATTAACATAATGAGTTCCCAACCAATTCAAACACAGTATTCATCAAAATAATCAAATTTGTATTGTAACTCGTAAATTACCGGGCACTGATGAATAGGGACCTCGAAGTCGTCCATTGGCTAGGCGCAGGGACGGAAGTCTCTGCTGCCATCGCCGGCCATCCGCCCCAGACCTCTCTCGCTCCTCCCTTTAAAAAAATAATTAAATGCACTGATTAGCAAAATTTTAAGACAAGCACCAAGTTGACATTTTAACAAATGTTCACACAAAAAAAATGTTACTCCGAAATACATTTAATTTTTAAATTAAAAAGTGACATCAAACGCCATCCAACACTTTCAACAGTAATCCACATTTCAGTTAAAAAATACATTTTCATCCATATTTATATGTAACTATTCTACTGCCATCCATGCATACGTTCCACTTCAATTTTACATCAAGAAATTCAAATTCTCATCTCTGTGTAAAAAATAGATTTATTAGTACTCCAATTTGTCAAAAACCGCATATTTTTCTTTATGCAAGACCGCATTATTACAAAATGAAAAATTACAAATTTTGTTTGCATTGTTTTCAATCCGAACATATTTTTTTTACATTAAAACATTCTTGACATTTCCCACTTTATTGTTTATTTGAACAGCCCAAAGAGATTGAATATTATTACATCAAGAGAAAAAAATCTCTATATGTTTCACAAAAACATATTGGGTCTATGTATTCATGTCACATCTTTTTTTTCAACTTTCCTTCCAGAAAACTATATAGTATCATCATGTGATCTATTTTCTCTTAATATGAAAACTCTAGCTCCTTCGTCTTTTTCAAAGTTCAAAAACAATTGAAAATAAAAGGATATTATATGATAGGATGAATGGGCTAAAAAACCAGAGAGAACTAAAGGAAGGGTTTGTTGTATAATAATACCAGGGAAAAAAGGACAAACACAGACAAGCAAAGAGAGAGAGAGTGGTGAAATGCGAGTGAGCATTGAAGCATTCATAGATCCATCCTGAAAATCCAGAATGGCAGTGTAATGCATACGAAAATATCATGAAGATTTCTTATCATGGTTCAGTGGAGTTCAAAAGGACATCTTGAGCTACCACTACCACTACTGCCGCATATTTTTACAGTAATAATATATCCTCTCGTGTATAAAAAAACAAGATATTATGTACTCTTCTCTCTCTCTTTCTCTTCCTACGTATTATTGTACATCCCTCCTTTTTGGTAATATATAACAAGAGTGAGTAGCGGAGAGAAAAATGAGACAATAAAGTGTGTATACAACACACAAAAAAATACTATAACAAAAAATAAAAAAAGGAAAATAGTGGAACATTAGGGACCGAGAGAAAAAAAACGTTATTAGATGTGTTTTTTATTATCCATATTATATGGACTTCACGTATTCTATAATAATGATCCATGTACATACATTCATATACAAACATATACTCTTATTATTATTTTCTGCTGACTTTTTTGTAAAAATATAATACAAAGTTATATACAAAAAAAGTAGCAGCAGGAGCAGTAGTAGTAGTAGTAGTACCATCCCGATGAAAAGATGAGATGAAGAAAAAAACCTTGTAAAGAGATGAATGTCATGAAAAACAACTGAAGAATGCTCACTCAGCATTTGGATACCTCTCTACAACTTCTTTATAGTGTACTTATAAAGCAATATATGCTGCTGCTGCTACTACTACATCTATCTGTACACCCACTACACCAGAAAAAAGTGTACCAATTTTTTATATTCTACTACCATGCATCCTACAAAAAAGGACAGCAAGAGAGATATAGATATATACAAGTAGTGTGTGTATTCCATCTGAAGAAAAAAAACCATCTCAACTGTCGAAGAAAGGCATTGAATAGACTGATATATTTCCTCCAAGGATCAAGTTCCCCAATGACATTGTCTATCAAGATTTCATGAGACACTTTCCCTATCTCTTTTTTTTAAGGTGCTTTAAGCTTCTCTCTCCGACTATTACATTACTACACAAAGTAGTGTAGTAGTAGTTTTCTGCCACTTTTCTTTTCTCCTTACTTACTTACTACTACTCCTACTCCTTGTTTTGTAATACTTTTCTTTTAAACAGACAAACCAGGAAAAAAGACTGTCCGGGACAATTTATATTATACTTGAATCCATATACAAAATCAACTTTTCTATCTCTTCGTTCTCAATGGAAATTTTTTTTTTGCCTTTTTTTCTCTTTTTTTATACAATTTTCTCTCTCTGTTTCTTTCACTCTTTCTCTGGGTTTTCCGTACATATATAATAGTAGTAATACTGGTATTTGTTCTGATAAAAAAAGACCTCAAACAAGCAAAACTGTACAAGTGGTGGAGATATTGTAGATTGATATACATATCAGCCGGAAAAAAACCGAAACGAGAAAATCCCATGCATAGTAAGTGAGAAACAATGTCGTATTTTCTCAACCATGTTTCAACACAAATAATATAGAATACATGTGCTAAAATATATGTCATTTCCATTTCTTTCTAGACACATACACACACACACACAAGCACACACAAATACACACGTTGCATGGTGTCGTATTTTATTTTGTAGACATATTATATGTATGAATGTTGTAGATGAACATGGATTTATTATGATAATTTTTAGTGAAATTTTATATTCCTTGTTATTATTATTATTTTCGTACCGCTTTCACCGTCACCAACAAAACACCAAAACCTCCTCTCCTTCCTCTTATCTTCTTTTTTTTGAGAATATTTTTATTTTTATTATGTTTTTTTCTTGTTGAAAAGAAAGTATAAAACCCGGGTTTTACTTTCAGTGAAAACCAATCCAAATAAAACTCTTGTCAAAAAAACAGCACAGTGTTGTTTGTAGCACAATTACTTTTGCTAATACTTTTTTTCGAAGGAACAACCACTATCACCTCCTCCTCGGGAAAAAAAAGACGAACAGAAACACGAAGAGATGCACACACTCACTCACACACACACCGTTGTTTCGCGTACCGCTGCCGACTCGACTGCCTAGAAAACAGTCTTGTCTTCTAATTAATCTTCTTATCCCTTCCTTTTTTTTCCTTCCAGAAAATATATATCCATCTGCTGCTCGAGTGATATGCAGGGAACGTTCACAAAATAAAACTTTTACCAAGAAGATATATCGCACGAAATCACACAAGAAATCCGCTAGCGCATCAGGAAAATATATATTTTTTCGTTCAAGAACGACAACAACAACAACGACGACGACGACATCATCAACGAAACTAACTGCTGCTGTCACGCAAATTCGCGAGACATGTATACGCGACGAATTTAATAACGAAAAAAAGTCAAAAGCACCGATTCAAAATCACAATTTCATTCTATGAATAGATATATTATAATCCATAATTAATTAAAAAGGAATCACTATATATTTTTTTTGTGTGTGCGCCTTGGGGAAGAAATATATCAAACTGCTAACAAACAGTGTGTATGTGTAGAAAAAAGTATATTGGAAATGTGCATTTAATATAAATATAATGATCTATAGAACTTTGCTATTTTCTATCAAGGAACAAAACAAACACAAAAAATGGGAACCTACAGAAAAATATGAATATAAAAGTTAGTGAATGAAAAAAAGGAAAGATAATATAATATGTACTTTATATACAAAAGTGTGTAGTTACTCTACAGGAAATTGACTGCTTCTTGATCAAATATAATAATAATAATAGTAAATGGCAAATAGCTTTTTTTCTTCTTTTTATATTTTTTCTCTCTCGTTTTTTTGCAAACAAAAAAACTCTCGAGTAATTTGTTTAAAAGAAATAATGGTACAATATTATACAAACTTATAAATATATTCTATATTTTATAGAGAGAATAATAACAAGAACATCAACAAGAACAACAACAACAACACACACTTTTTTTCTAATCACAACAACAAGAGAACAAGGACAAGAAACACAGGAGAATAGTTAAGAACGAAGAAGATGAAGAACGTCTCCGTAAATACTACCGCGACGACATAAGAAGACGAACCAAATAAGAACAAGACGACGGCGACACATACTTTCCAGAAGAACAAGTAAATGTGCACACCACCAGCAGCACCACTGACACCACCATCTCATAACAACACTCACTCCTTTTTTATATGGTATATTTTTTTTCTCTACCCGAAAAAAAGAGTCCTTTTCCTCTCTCTTTTTTCTCTAGCAAGCAGCAGCACACACGCACGCACACAAAAGATTTTTTTCGGAGTAAGTTTTCTCTTTTTCTCCTTCTTCTTTTTTTATATATATTTTTGTTTTAGAAAGCTAGGCCTGGCTTGCCTGGCACTAACTCGTTTGCAGACTAGCTAGCTACTAGTGACTGGCTGACACAGTGGCCCACTTTCACAGTGGCCCACTTGAGTTGAGCTTGCTGCTGCTGCTCCTGCTGCCTTGATTTGCCATGCCGTGTGCTGGTGATATGGTGGATGGATGGACAGCTTAGGTGCTTCTCTCTCTCTCTCTCTCACTCCTTCCCTCTCCGTCTCTCTCTTTTCTCTCTCTCTCGCTCAAGCTCGCTCACTTCACAACTACTAGTTTTTTAGCTTCGTTCACAAAATTCTCCTGCTATATGCTCATAGCGATATTCACACTTACAACATATACAACACACACAAGCCATGAGAGAGCCTTCTTTTTTTGGAAGAAAAAAAATATATTACGGGACGAGAAATTGCATGGAGTCTATAATGTCTTGTAGTAGTAGTAAGTTGTGTGTGTGTATGTGTGAGCGAAGGAGCAAATGATGGGAAGGAAATGAGAAGAAAAAGCAGAGAGAAGTATGCAAGCATGCATGCATGCAAGAATAGGGAAAACGGTTAGATGGAAGACAACCCGTGAACCCAACCGTGGTATTCGCTATAAACAAGAAGCAGCAGACTTTCCACCATCGTCACCACCACCTCCACACCACACGGCCATACCAATATCGCTTATCCCGTTAACCATAATACTTTACTTACATGTTATAAGATAAAAACATATACTAAGATACTTTCATATATTTCTAGTCATAATTCAACCTAGCTTTCATTTCAATACTACTATAGATGTATATGTATATATATATATATATCCTCCATAAATGCACTACTACTTGTTTTCATTGTAGAACATTCGTAAAATTTCTATGAAAGAGTTAACTCAGCTCCTTTTTTCCAATAAGAGAGAGAGAGAGGGCAAGAGAGACAGAGAGGTAAAAAGAAGATATGGTGATGGCAAATAAGCAAGTAGCATGAGAACTCCGAAAAAGTCCGATTAAGGCCCAGCCAGAAGTCCCCGACTCAACTGGCAAGGACAAACGAGACCTCCGTGTTGTGGAATGCATTATCACGGAGCATGGTCGGAGTAGAAAGAAAAGAGTTCTCACATAAGTGTATAAGGAAAAGAAATAGATAGAAAAAAGCAAAAGCACACACACACACACACACGTAAGAAGAGACCAGTCAGAGTCCCGTCTGTCCATCCGTTCTCATAATAATCGTACATGCAATGCAATATTATAAGTTATAAGGCAAGAAAAACGTGGATGATGATATAACATAACAACTATATAATATGCTACCAAAAGAGGGAAAAAACGATTTTGTGTGTGTGTGTGTGTGTGTGTGCAAATATGTTATGCATTATCACGGAGCATGGTCGGAGTAGAAAGAAAAGAGTTCTCACATAAGTGTATAAGGAAAAGAAATAGATAGAAAAAAAGCAAAAGCAAAAGCACACACACACACACACGTAAGAAGAGACCAGTCAGAGTCCCGTCTGTCCATCCGTTCTCATAATAATCGTACATGCAGTGCAATATTATAAGCTATAAGGCAAGAAAAACGTGGATGATGATATGACATAACAACTATATAATATGCTACCAAAAGAGGGAAAAAACGATTTTGTGTGTGTGTGTGTGTGCAAATATGTGTGTGTGGATGAGGGAAAATTCGTCAAAGTGAATACTATAATCTTGCTGTTTTGTAACCAATACACGTTGAAACTCAAACCTTCTCTGTTGCCGACTACTACTCAAATGGAAATAATAATAATAATAATAATAATAACAGGAATTTGAGGAATACAAGCCTCCATATTATCCAGTCAAAGTACCTGTATCATTTATATATATATATATATGTGCAGGGTAAAAAACCTAAAAATGTGCATTGCAATGTTTGAGAGCCGAGTGTCTCTCACTGTGTGTGTGTGTGAATGATAAATACCTTACCATGTGCAAAAAAATTGTATACTACTTCGAGTGCGAGAGCAAATGGGAAAAGTATCATGTAGGAGGATATATATAAAAAAAAGTATAGTGGTGTGTTGCTGGTGGATTTGGTATACTATGCAATCTATGTATCTATTGAGTAATGTGAGATGCAAAATAAAATGAATGCTTCCTCTCTTCTCTCCCACTAGCTTATAGCTTATATATATATACGTAGCTTATAGACAAACAAACGGGAAAATTATACAGACAGGCTGACTGGATAAACCGGCAAAATAAATGGTTTACGCCGGGCCAAGTTTATATATTTAAACCGGATAATATGTTAACAGAGGGAAATAAAAGTGGATGGCTTTTTAAATAAATTGTGTGTGTATGCATGATTTTCCAGATAATGGCACATTTCAACTCTTTTCTCTCTCTACTTTCATATTTTACAATATATGTATATATATATGTATTGTTGTCATAAATGTTATGGCAAAAGGTTATTTTTGACGGTGAATATATGGATGTATGCATGTGCATATAATGGCTATTCAATTGTATCAAAAACACATTTTATGAGCTTTTCTGTCTTTCTCTCTCCAAAGACACACAAGCACAAAGCACAAAAGAGATATTGCATGCAAAAAAAAGAAGATATATCATGAATCATGAGAAAAAAGCAGAGTGTACAAGAGTAGTCTTTTGTGTACACACACAACAGCATTTTTACTTTGCACACAATGCGATAATCCACAAACAAAGTATTATGACTTTTGAAAGTTCTCTCCTTGAAAGTTTTACATGAGAAAACGTACGTACATATATGTACATACATATATGAGCTCTGTGTCTGTCTTTGTGTGTGTATTTTATTACACCCACCATATTATGTATGTATATAAAATGTATAAACAAAACTATTTACTAGTACACATATGAAAACTGATACGAATAAAAGTCACAGGAACAAAAAAAGAAGAAGCATTGGGATAAAAATAACAAAGATCAATAATGGTGAGAAAGGCGAGACAATGATATCCAGTCTGCCGCAGTCGAATTCGATCATCATTACGACCAAAAATATATTTGTACATATTATCTAATGTTCAAGACAAGCAACGTAAAAAAAAGGCTTACACCACCGCTGGCTTTTTTTCTTTTTCTTTTTTAATATATTTTTTTGTTGGTCATAATAATAATAATAATACTTATAACATGTAAGTATTTCTCAGAGAGAAAAAAGTCGAAAGACAGTTCATTTATACGTGTCGTTGGTTCGTGACTAGAAATGTTTGTGATATCCGTCCCGTCCGTCCACTCTCTCTCTCTTTCACTGTGTTTTATCCGTCGGCTTCCCTGCTATTACGGGTTTTGTATGAGTGTATGTGTTGTGTTTGAACTGTCAAAAAAATCATCAAAGTGGACATGACCGAGTTCCACTGCTGTTCTCTGTTCTTCTTCTTCTTTTTTTGTTAGCCAGGCAAAACTTTTCTTTTGTTGGAAATCCATATAATATTAATGTAGGTTGGTTGGATAGTTGATGTTGGTACATTTGTGATGTGAACATCATAAAAAAAACTAACGTGCAGAGTTTTTTTTGGACGGCATGACGGGATACCTTTTTTTCTTTGTTTTTTTATATTTATTTTGTGGCTATAAATCTTTAGTAAAAACTTATTGTAGTATTTGTGAATGAATTCACATTGAAAGCAATAAAATAAATATACATTTTTTTTGGATAATAAATAAGTGTTTCATGAAAAAGTAAACACACACATTCAACATTACGAGTAGTATTTGCATCAATACTACTACTACTATGTTGTTAAGTTTCTTTCATACTTTTTTTCATGCTGATGCAGACACATGTGAACTTTAATAAACGAGCGAATATGTGCACATTACTAGAGAACAATACAATAAAAATAGATTGTATATTTTTACAATTTTTCTTTATATGATTAATTGATAAAAAAAATAATAATGCACGATGCAACGTTTCAAGAAAGGGGCGAGTTTTTTTTATAAATAAAACATCAACAAAATTATAGGATCTGTGTAATTAATGAATTGTTTTAGTGGTTAAATAAAGATCCTATTTGGTTGAAAGTATTCGTATTACATGTCAAAGTTTAAGGACACAAAGTTAATTTTTTGAACACACAGCATTTACCTACAAATTTAGGTAGGAGGCGCGGAAAAGTAACGGTTGAACATGAAATGAATAAGTACTCACTTCCTAAATCTACCCAACCCCACACGTCTATGGTTGATGACTTGTCAAAACAGTACTTTGGTACGGACGGGGACAAAGGGATAACGGGAAATTAATACACGTGGCAAGTTTCTTCCGTTACTTAATAATGATATATTTTGTGAAATATATGTATATATGTACCACAAAGTCATGCGGCAACAGCTATTCATTCATAATGTATATATTACACAATAATAGTAAAAGTAAAAGTAAACTAAGAACATTCGTTCAAGCAATGTGTTTCGTTGTTCAATAAACACGAGGAATAGTAATTTCATTATGTTTTGGAAATAAAGGCAGAAACAAACAATGTGAAGGAATGTTTTTTTCTTGAATGCCTGGTTGGATAGTATAATAAATATACAGGAAATAAGTCATATTGAACAAAAAAAAGTTCAACAACTTTCTCTTTTTGTTAGATAGGTTTTCTTCATTCATTGACGTTTTAAGTTTCAAATCTCCGATGTGCCCATGTTTTAAGCCATAAAAGCCTTTTATTTATATTGGCAATTTTCAGCAACATCAAAGCATCTTTGTTAGCTAAGCGGATTTCATGAAAGCAGGTGCGTAAAATGTCGTATAGAAATGTTTTAGGAGAATAATAGTGGTGTGTTTGTTTGTTGATGTCGGATTGATTTTGAATTTACAAAAAAAACTTTAAAAAAATAGATAAAACAGCTTACCATTTTAGTTTATTTATAATATATGCAGTTATTTGCAATAACCAACTTTTTTTTCGGCAGAAGAGGGTTGGCTGAAATCGGGTCACAAGGGACACGTCATCAACATCACATCAAACACCACCACCACCACTACAACTATCCCCATTTCTTTCATAACACAAAAAAAACTTTTTTTTCTACACCTGCATTCATAGTAATATAATATTATTTTTTTCACAACACAGAAGACAACAACACATTGATCCATTATTTAGCTCTTTTATTTAGTATTTTCTTCTGTACATATGTGCCTATGTACGTCCGGTCTTTCTATTTTGGTCGCCATTTCTCTTTTCTTCTTCTTCTTTTTTGTGTTTTCTTTATCCCAATTCAAAGAACTCTTCCATTTTCCTTTTTTCATTCATTTTTTTTATACTTTCATTCATTACCAAACTGGTTGTGTGTCTGTGGGTGTTTGTGTGTGTAACTTTTTGCTTCTAGTATTTTTTTCTTCTTCTCTTTTTCATTCAAGCTATCATTCCGTTTTGGTTTTTTTTTACTTCCCGGGGTCGTTGTGATGATGATGTTGCACAGGAGCACAAAGAAGAAGATCCCCTCACGCCGTTTTTTCTTGGCTTTACAAAACTTTGTTTGTGTGTGTATTCATATGAGAGAGCATGTGTATCTGTTTGTATCTGTATCTACTTGCCAAGAAAATAAAGCTCCATATATACATATACGATGACGATGATAATGATGATAGTATACATACATACATTAAATAAAAATGTGTTTTTTATTACAACCTATATGCTACTTAAATTTGTTCATGTGATCAACGAATCTAGTCAACTTATATGAAAGAGTGTAGTAGCCAAATCAAGTAGAAAAAAAATATATTATAGAGCCCACTTTTTTTCTAATTTTTTCCCTCATCAAACTTATTAAACTAGAAAAGGTGGATCATCATTGACAGGCAGACAAGCATACTAAAATGTTGTATATAGGTATGTACTTTATGCTTTGCTTATACTGTCTTTCCAAAAAAGAAAACAAGTTGGGCATCAATTTCGATACAGAGAGATAGAGAGAAAAAAAAATGATGAGCTTCTATATAATTCTGAATGAGTTACAAATGTGTATTTCTATAGTATCATCATGCTGTTTTCACCCTTCTAATAAAAGTGAAAGACAGGACTGTGGACAGAATTGTAATAAGAAGGTGTAGCCTATATATTTTGTTCCCTGTTTAATTTAAAGGATACTGCACTGAAAGGTAATCGAATGAAACGTCAGTGAATAAGGAGAGTAAATAATGTAAGTATAGTAAGCTCATCAGAAGAAGGATACCTTGTGATATTGATTTTTTGTTGACTACCGCAAACCATAACCAATATTATTATTATAATATTTTTTGTAGAAAAGTATTTACCTGGATAAGTAGTTCTCCCTTTTCATTAATATTTCACAGCATGTGGCCTTATCCAACAACAAGTCAAATGCAATAATAATCTAGGGAAACTTTGACAGAGTAAATAAGTAAATAAATATATACCTACATAGTTTGCTGGTTCAACTTTCAGGTAAATTTTAGTATAGAGCCAAAAAGATCTCATGTAAAACTTTCAACGTTTTCAATTACTTATGACTGACATTCAAAGTCATTAACCAAGAAAAACTTGGGCAAAATATTATGTGGATATACAAAAAAAAGTTGGAGTAACTTTTTAAATTTTAGATGAAAGTGGAAAAAAATAATTTTCAAATTGCATCCGGGTCGTTTCCTTACTTAACTTCTTTTGAATTTTTTGTTTTGAAATTTCAACCTAAATTGACAGAATTAACTTTCTCTCAATATTATTATTCAAGTTAGGTTAGTAGTAACCAACAGCAGATTTGAGACGGCTGGACGTGATTAGGATATTGTAACATGTGAAGTAAATTATTGAGTACAATTCATGTTGTTGTCCCGTTTTCTTTACAAATCGGAAAACAGTAGGGAACGCCTCTATTTAAATTGTTACATAATTATTGTAAAAAAATATATTTAAGGTCATCTGAACTGACTAAACGTTTTAAAATAGATGGATGACCTCACCCAAATTGAGTAAGACCTCGCCTATTTTTAGTGATGTCATGTAAAAGTTTCCAATGAATATGTATGAAATAAAGCACCCACTTCACCTCTTGTAAAAACATAGTTTTCTTCTGTTTACTCAATTGTGAAAATTCCCGTAATTGAATATTTATGATGTGTATTTACTGCATGGCAAAGAATTTTGCTCATGTATGTACAACTCGTCGTCGTCGTCCCACGCCGAATGAATTTAGATAAACCGAGATATATACAAAATAGGACGGACTCACGTAGATAATTTCCTGTTTTGCATTGTGCATAGGTACAAGCTCTCTCTCTCTCTCTCTCTCACACACACACACACACACAAATACACATACACACAGGCATATAAATACAGGAATAGGTGCTGAGTAATGTACCAAAATAGTATATAATTTTTATACTTGTCCATTTCATATATGTATAATGTCCATATACGTATGGATATATGTTTAAACTGGGTTGATTTAACACAAGAACAGTAGTTTTTGAAAGTTGGGAATAGTGGAAGCATTTTCTTTTTGAGATGTACAATGTGCTGTTTTACGTAAACTGTGAGTTGTGTTTTCTTTTAATAAATAAGCAGAAAAAGTAAAAAGCCACCACAAAACTACTTCTATTTTCTGGATTAAAAGAACGCTCTTTTCAAAAGAGATTCTCTCTCTCTCTCTTTCTAGCTTTTTAAGAAGAAGCAAAATAAAATAAAAAGCTTCTTCTGTATTATTCATGCTGATAGACACATTCCAACCAAAAAAAACCCAGTGCGATAATACATACTTTATTTACTAAAACTCCCCAAAGAGATTTTTTCCCTTTGTCAGTTTAGGTTTAGTTTGCTGTTTGTGAGGGTTCTAAAAAAAGAATTTGTACCAAAATTGTACATTTTTTATATATTTTTTCCCTTTTTTAAAGCTGCTTTACTACAGACCTACATACATACTACATACCAAACTAAACGAAAAACTTATTTCTTTTAGAGTGCAATTGTCGTTTGCAATCCATCAAAATTTACATTTCCCTTTCTCGGAAAAAGATAAGTTATATATGTATTTCATATTATTATCTTTATGCTCGCTACTGCTGCTGCTTGCCTACTTGTTGTACAAACATACCTCAATAAAGTATTTACAAAAAAACAACTCAGATGTTGGCTATGTATGCGTGTGTGTGTGTTTTATTTTCATGTATCGTTTTCTTATGTATAGCAACTCACAATAAAATGATATGTGACCGAGAAAAAAAAGAAAAACATGCATAATTTAATATATTATCATCATGAACTGGCTCAGCTTTCATCTAAATAAAAAATCAAAAGATTCCATAGTAAGCAACAGAAAGAGAAGCTACAAATATATATGCACATGTAGCTGTTATTTTTTCTTTAGCCACTTTTTTTTACAAAAGTGTCACATAAGTAATAAAGGAAATGGAAAAAAAGGTATTTGTACGCGGCTAGCCATATAATAAAATTTTATCTTTTGGGATTGAGTTGTATATGGGCTTTGATTTTTCTTCTTCTTCTTCTCTCTGTATGTATTTATTATTACTATCCGGATATTCTATCAAACTCTATAAATTCTTGTTTCTTTTTGGGAAACCTTACCAAAAGCACAAACATACACATAAGCCCGATAGCTACAATAATAATGTGTGCCTGATAGAAATATAAATTGTAATCCTATACTCTTATGGGACGAAGAAGCCTTTTATTGTGGCATAAATGTTTATCTCTTTTGTCTGTGTTCACAAAATGCATTCATGTCTTATAATAATAATATGTATATATTTTTTATTATATGCTCATTCATTTTTTCACACTTGTCACTTGTAATATTTTTTTCCTTGTATCAAGTCCATTTATTAAAAAGCTGAGTGAAAGTGACAGGAATCATATGTAAGCAGTTTTTCGGGTGCGTAGTATAAAAAAAAACATGTGTATAGTAAGTAGTAGGCGCATACCTACTTACATTACCTATGTATGACATATTTGGTGACAGTCAAATCGAACATTCAACATTTCATCGTCGTTTTTGAAATATATTTTTCTGCTTAAAGCAATCTCAGGACTCAGAGGACAATGTAAAGGGGAAAAAATGTAAAAGAAAGCATATATCCGCGGTTCTATATACTTTATTTCCCAAGAGGCACATTCATAATAAAAATAATATATAGCAAATCATCCCATATATACAATCTATTTACATGCTTCAATGAGAAAGTATAAGGACCTCATGTTCAAGTGCCAATACTAAAGCACACACACACAAAGTACATACGTCACGAAGAACTTTTAGGCATGCATGTTATACGACAACGGTGGAGGTGGTGGTGGTGGTGGTAGTGTCCAATGGAAAGAAAATAAGGGATAAGGAATGCTGAAAATGCTCCCACGTAATGCTCACTTTCAATTCAATAGTGCTTTTTTTGTAGTGCGCCTATCTAATAATCGATAGTGATACGACGACCATCACATATCACCACTACACAGATAAAAGAAAAAAATAGTTCACTTTTTTTTGTTTGTTCCGAGACAAGAAGTACCAAAACCAAAACGATTTGAAAACAGTGTACTATTGTTCCTTGTTCGATATGTGTGGTGGTGGTGGGTGTACGGGGATCACGGGAAATAAATGGATACAGACATAAAATTATGTATAACATGTGCATAAATACATATATGGTGAGGTATATGTATATCTATTTACTTTATTTTATACTACAACAGCCGCCCACTTATATTATTATTATTATCCAAAAAAAAGATGAAAGGAGGCAATTTAACGTGTAATATAATAATGTAAATAGTTTATTTTTATTGTTGTAACTGTTATGTAATATCCAGAGCAGAGTAATGTTTGCTACTCTATGCTACTACTACTCCGCTTGAGACTATATACTTTGCTCGTTTGCTTCCTAATCCTGTCATGCAATAATGGAAAGTCAAGTGTGCGTGAAAAGCTTGGCACTCTGCTTGCATTTTTTTGTTACTGTACATAATACGAATTTCAGAGATAATGGATATTGTCAGTCGTCATCATCATCATCATCATCTTAATACTATTACCATTGAGGAAAAACATAGGCTATAATGTAATAGTGTAGCTAATAGTGTATTTATATTACTATTCTCGTAAATACTTTTGTTATAAAATAATGTTACATTCCACTTTAATTTCTTGAATCACGTGATCACTCTCATAAAGCCAGTGATCCTTTAAAACACCTACACAAACAAATTTAAATAAATAAGTACCGGTTAAATTAA
>JAHZNC010002549.1:0-35814 GCA_027744095.1 Zhuqinia jingwanae | reverse complement strand
GGAGTAGTAATTTCCTAAGATATTATCCGGGGAGAAATTTTCGTGGGGAGAGATTTTACATGGGGAGAAGTTGCCCTAGGGAGAAGTTGCCCTAGGGAGAAGTTATCCTAGGGAGAGGTTATCCTAGGGAGAAGTTACCCTAGGGAGAGGTTATCCTGGGGAGAAGTTATCATAGGGAGAAGTTTCACTGTGGAAGAAGACCAGAAAGAAATTCAATTGTGGAAATATTCCGGCTCCCCCCAATAACATGACATGTTTATATTAAGGGTCATAGCAATATTTCAGCAACTATATTATAATCTGCATTTCACATTTGTAACATTTCAAACCGAAAATGGTCGAATCGAAATGTGACTGTAAATGTGTGTGAAGTGTAACCATAACCATAGATATAAACTTGACGATCCTTAATAAATTAATGTTTAATGAGATCATTTTCATGTGTGGGAAAATTCTACGTTTCCAGCTATGTGGAAGCTTTGTGCACTGTATACATAATTAAATTTTATGGAACTATTGGACAAAAATTATTCTTTACTCCAAAAGACTTGAGAGCAACTGAAGGACTTGTCTATTGTAAAATGCAGAAGCATTTTCTGGCTGCTTTTGCTACATGAGTAGATGTGAACCTGCCCAAATTTCCTTTTAAAAGTAGCTTATGTATGTATGTGCCTACAAATAGTAACTGCACTGCATGCACATAATAGGCATGTACCTTTCATCCTCAACTTCCATCTACTTCGGTACGCCAACATTTTAGATTGTTGCGTTTCGCTTTACAGGTACCATATAGTCAACTACAAGGCCCTCCAATAACAAGTACATATTCGTTTTCTGAGTACTCTAGAGCAAGTACTAAGTATTTTAAGGAATTCCTACTTTTTCCACTTTCCCATTCCACTAACTACCACTCGGGCAAGGAAAACACCAGCAGTGGCAGCAATAAATCAGTGCAAGCATACACAGAAAAATCGGAACAGGAAATCCCAAAAGATATGCCACTCCACTGTTGCTCTCTCCGTTTCTTTCCCAAAAAAAATCTAGCTCTAACGCGTAACTCTGTCTAACAAACAGGTCGGGAGACTTTCCATTGAAGTTTTTCCATTTTTAGAGAAAAATCACAACATAAAGGGTGTTCCCAGCAAGAGCCCATGTGTTGGATTGGATGTCTAATGGCAAGTCATCAGTATGGCTTTATCTAAGGAAATGCATACAGGTAAAAAAGGCTAAAGGAAAGATCATAAATTTGCGCGCAATGTACAAGAGTACTAGGTTATAATAATAAAAATACAGTGTTAACAAATCTAAAGTTGTAGAATGAGTATAGAGATTAACCATGCCATTGAAAAAAGTGTATCCTAGAGTTAAGAGTGTTTAGAGAGCTGTAAGGTGGGTTGACAGAGACGACAAAAGGACAGGCAGAGCTAGCTCATACTAGAACACCACCAGAGTAGTTTCTTTAGTGATTTCACCACTCCACGGACAAGGAAAAAAGTCGTTGCAAGAATACATAAATAGCAATAAGTTTGATAAAAGTGTCATCTAATGGGGCAATATTATTTCGGAATGTTTCCATTGACTTGCCATTACTTTTTATTTGGATTTGTTGCTCGAGATAGTCGTGTGTATTGTATGCTTCCATTCTTCAACCCCGGCAATAGTAGCTTTATTGTTTGGTTGTGCTAAAACTGTGTAGAGATTAGATGTAGGATTTAAATGACATAAAATTCGAAATCTTTAATTCTATTGCAACCATATATTTTCCGTCAACATGCTAAAGTAATTCAAATTGATATCTCCTGATTCGGATCGGGTACCTTTTTTATTATTCTACTCTACAAGGCTGTTGATGTGGTTTGGTTCATGGCACACAAGTGAGACCAAGAAAGGAAATTATAACTAATGATGTGTCATTGGTAATTAAAGCTTTCGCTCTCGGTTCAGCTAACATAAATCCTTTTCTGATTGCTACTATTACTGTGCTCCGTCTCACTCAAACTCAACTCAAGCTGACTCATTGATTCACGATATGTGATATTATATAACTCCGTCATGAATAGAAAAGGTGTATCCATTTCCTTTCCACATTCTTCATCGGCTTTCCGTTTTATTGCCATTCTTCCGTTTTTATTAACGGCAGCAGAAAAAATAACTATTAAAATAAAGACTGGTTACAAACAATAAGTTCTTATGGAAGAAATTCATCGAGAATACGGAGAAAAATGTCAGCTGCAGAAGGCATTAACTTTTTTTAGACCATTCAATAATATGGCCGCATGTTTCCAAACGACCTGACGGAATTTCCATATTATCTATAATGGTTACTGTCCCAACTACTATTATTATCAAATCCCTTGCAGCGGTTTCTTTGTAGGTCAGCCGAGATGAGCTAAAGATTGCTTTGTGATCCTATTTTCAATAAATGGCAAGTAGTGCTATTGAAACATTAGCATATAACTTTTAATATGCGACGCCAATTTTGAATTTGAAAATCGTGGAAAAGCTTAAGGCTAAGTGAAGCATGTCCTTGGTAAACAGGACAAGGAGCTAAAATGCAATGTGATGTGTTCCAGCACTAAAGGAAGGTGTAATTAAAAGACATGGCTTCTTTTGTATCCATTATATTGTATTTCTCTTGGCATTAGTGGGTGTATGCATAGCAATAAAAGTAGCTCTAGCTTTAAGTATAGTAGTTATACAATGTGTGTGTATGTACGTACATATTTCATTTCATTGTGAAGTGAATAAAAGTCGCTTTTTCATCTTTCCAGGCAACGCAAGCCGAAAGTAATGAAATGTGGCAATGACGTAGGCTGGCTTTGCTTTCCACACTGATACTATAATCAGGGAAAGCTGCGTGCACCACACCGCCCAATAACCCAACTGTTTACTCCATTCTTAACAGCATTGTCAGTATTGTTGGGGTTTTTGTCATCATCTTCCAAGAAAGGATTAAAATGGAATGAAAGGAATTTCCTGATTTGCCGCAAAAACCAAATACATACCAGCTTTAGAAGTAGCAGCTCAGGGGAAAATGGGCGTTGTTATTCCACCACTCTTTTTTTGCTTTTAAGTTGTTGTCTTACCATCTGCTAGGCGAAACCATAAACAAGGTGTGTGCGTCAGAATGAAGTTGCTCAGTACTAGTGCTCATTTTACGATGGGATACACACATAAAAGTAAGAAGATCTTTTACTAGTTGTAGGTGGAATGACCTGCCAAGTTGTAGAGAAAAAATGGGGAGCCACACATTCAAATAAATAAAAAGGAGTAACGGTGAAAGCAGCGGAACGGGACATGGCAAAACATTTATCAGTTTCTAAGCAAAAAGTGCAGTACTGATTAAATTAAGGAAGAATAACAACTATCATTGAATGATGGCTGGTTGTAACACTTCCGTACCAAAAGGTCTCGGGTGAATGTTGACAACTATGAAGTTTTTGACATTTATCGAATTTATAGTATTGATCATTTATACATAAATAATTCGAAGGGATATGGAATAATATGGAAACCCTCATGAAATAGTGGATAGTCGAATTACAGGATAAGAGACTGTTGCAATCTTGCAATACACAGAGTTACATTATTTTTGTTTTATCATAATTTGCCAATAAAAATTTGTCACATGACGTGACGAACGCAGCTGGCGTTCCATGTATTGATATGAAAAGATATATGTAGCAATTACAATAAACAAAATTTAATGGTTACATGTACTTGTATTACTACCTAATTTCAATTCAAGCATAAATAGTGGAAAAGTAAATTGATTGTGGTGTATAGAATGTTGTGTTGTATAACTTGCTAGAAAGAGAGAGTGCGTGGTCTACAACTGAATTGGATAGGTAAAAAGGGACTACATGCATTAGTAAGCATAATATACATATCAGCAGATAATACATTTTTCACATCAACTTGCTAAAAATTAGCAAATAACTCAGAAATAAGTTATACGATGATGACACGACCGACACTGGTTACTGGTTTACGATAAATGATGATATGATAATCCAAACAAGGAAAAAACGAGTGTTTATATTTTGTCTATATGATATCTTGTCAGAGTTTTTGGAGAGAGGGGAACGGGAGAGCATAAAGTTAGCTAACATTAGTGAGTGAGAGTGTAGCTTAGCTGCTGCTGAGATTGCCAACGCAAAGAGCGAGAGAGAGACAGAGAAAAATCAAACCAGCTGGAGCCGGCTGAACTATTATAATTTGCTTTCGAGGAATCCAGCAAAAAAGCAAAAGTTTTTGTTGGTTGTGTGTGCGCTTCTTTTTCGTTCTGCTTGAGTGATTTGGAAGAATCGCAGTGATCAATCATCTTCAATGCGAATTTGCTGCTGTGAAGATGAGAACATTCAACATTACCACTTTGATGTTACATATGAGCAGCTTTGTATGTATATCGTCCAACGTGGTATATGTATGTACATATGTTTGTGTAAATGTATATTACCTAACTGCATATTATTTGAATATACAAAAAGGCAAGTTATATGAGGTTTCTCTATAGTCACTTATTGTGAATGTTGCATGAACATTGATTATTATTGCAACATCGTCATCATTATCATCCCCGAATGACTCGAGCACGTATGGATGTTGTACATGCTGCAGGCAAACCACACTATCCAGAATCTCCACAGTCTAGGAAGATTGTTCTACAATTTTTTTGCTACCTTTGTTTACGGACATGAACCCATAAATGGCAAATATTCTCCAAGTGCAAAATCCTGCACCACAAAACCATAATCATTACGGATCGTCAAATACGACGATTTCATCATGATCGTTAATCGTTGAGTTAAAGCACCACTCTAATATAAACAAACCATTCTAGCATATTCCTCTATGCACCAGACTTTTTAAAAAATATTCAAAATATCATCTACTTTGTCATAATTGTTATATGTTATACTAGTACTAGATTGCATTTGTTTTTCTCTCCTAAATTGTCTGTATATGGTTAAAGTGGATGTACCGGGGTTGTATAGATCCAAAGTTGTCGTATGAAAAGGTCTGCTACAATGTGCAGATGGCCACACTTTGTTTTTAGTTTGTATACAATTTTCTTTGTGACACAAAACTGTTATCTTGGATTTTAAAATCTAATTCGCCAGGGCTGACTGGCATATATAGCAGTATTACAGATTGGATGGATAAAAGTTTAAAAATATTTCGAGGAAGTTAGTTAAAATTTCCATGCAGGATGTTGTCGTAGTCAGGTTTGTTGGTGTAAATGCAAGATGTGTTGTAATAAATAAAGAAGTGGATCCATCAAGACGAGGCAGGGCTACACCATCACACCAGATAAAAAATGCATAGCATGGCCAAGTTTGGTGTGTTGCCAGGCAGTAGCGTAAATTTTTCATAGTTCTACTCTGATCTCACTCAGGAAATGTGTTGTTTGCGTAGTGTGAGAACTAACAACAGAAAAAAAATTTCTAACAAATAAGAAACGAAGAAAAAAGTACAAAAGTACAATAGGAGGGTTGAGTGCAGGCTGTATTTTGGTATAGTAGTACGAGGAAGAAACAAAAAGTATTATAATATTGCGGGGAATTCTGCTCTGGGCAGAAAATGAATTTGAAAGTTTACCACAACGGAAATGAATGAGAGTATCTGGAATTATGCTAATGCATACCAGTTACAGGGCATCGTGCCTCCCTTAAAATCTATCGCACCTGAGAGCCCATCTCTGATGAGTGAGGTACAAGGTTTTTGGCCGGCACACAACTGATATAGAATCCGCAAACACTCTTCAACATAATCCTTTCGCCCAACGCTACATTTTATGATGTGTTGTATAAGTTTCCGCTGTATGAATACTAATGTTTTCTGGAACACGTGCGTCTTACATTCGTCAGCAGCACATCTTCTTAGAGTACAGTAGCGTGCAGGAAAAATAATAAAATTGTTTACTTCAGAAAGGAAAAGACAGCGGATGTTCGATCATGTTCGTGTTTCCATACGATTTCTTGGATCAAAGTGCTCTGGTTTATTTGCATAGACGTAGACAAACACACGTCTCCTTAGATATGAATGTATTTTCATCATGTTGCTCTATTGGATATGAAGATTCGTGAGGAGAGGGGAAGAGAACAAAAGTCTAATAAAAAATGTCCTTGTGCTAGGGACAAAAACAAGGGAAAGATAAGAATAGCAATTGCAATCCCAATGATGATGATGAAAGACGTAGAAAATTGAAAGTTGGATATATTTGGTTTTGTTACACTCAACAGTCTAGTCAATCGTCAACATTGAAAAATTGAAATATTACAACAAAACATGCACGGCGGAAGATCGAAGATTGGATGAACTGTGCCGAGTAACCTCTAGCACAAACCTTGTGCAAGTAAACGCCTCAAGACCCTTTGTTTTGTTTAAATCTGTTGTACTACTGGCACGTCCATTTGGGTACTGGAGCACATGAAACTTTTTTCTCGCTTTGTACTAAGTCGAAACGAGTCCGGCGAATTGACTAAGAGAAGGAGTTGGATGAATTGCGATAAAAGTGTGATTGTGGATATAAGCTTCCTCTGCAGCTTATCAAAGGGATTATATGAAATGTTATCAAAGTAATGACAATGCCAATCATTCGATATATAAACATATACCGCTGGTCTGTATAAACATGATTGAAGCTTAAATATCAGCGTTTTTATACACGCGCATTTTTCTACGATGTGGAATGAATCTTAATAATTATTTGGCTAAATCAAGCAATCTCAGGGAAAAGGTAGATACCTA
Source organism: Zhuqinia jingwanae (assembly GCA_027744095.1). Classification (NCBI taxonomy): domain Eukaryota; kingdom Metazoa; phylum Arthropoda; class Collembola; order Entomobryomorpha; family Paronellidae; genus Zhuqinia; species Zhuqinia jingwanae. The sequence goes on along the minus strand of JAHZNC010002549.1, from coordinate 29,061 downwards.
CATATATTAATGGCCGAGTTGTTTAAAGGGGGAACTGACTTGAATGTGTCTTCTTTTGCGTATGACTAATTTGTTGGTGCATTGATAAAGCAATTGAATTGAAAAGCCACTTCAGTATACAGACAGTCATGTTTATTGCCTTCCCCACTCGCGTAAGTCGCGTATTCCGCTTCTAGCTAATCAGATGATCGGCTAGGAAAAAAAAATGCAAACTCTCAGATAGCGAACATTTTTTATCGACTTTTTGAAAAATTGCTCAACAAACTGGAATGTAATGAATGGAAAATTTCCAACAAAGTAAAATCAATTGTAATTTGCAGTTGAGAGTTGAATGTAAAACGAATTCAAAGTCGGGTACAAAAAAGCAATGGAGAAGTATGTATTCGACTTTAAAGCAATTAATGTTTAAGCAAAAAAAATATCAGTGGACAGTGCTTGAATATTGTAAAGTGTACATGTTAAAAATACGAATACAACGTTATATGGTTTGTATGTACATGAACGAAAAGATAAAGATACAATAACATTTTTGTCGGGCATTACTACTTTAATGAAAGACTCTATGATTGATGATCTTCAATGTATACGCATTCAGCACAGCGTAGCGTAGCAGACAGATATGGTAACTTGTTGGACACAATTTGATAATCAATGTTGAGCCCGATTAATTGTTTCTCTTTTATAGTTTACAAACTTCCTTGTTGTTATTTGCGCGGATGACTATGATAATGGCGAATCACGATGAGTCTAATTGAATTGAATTTATTAACGTGTTAAATGAAAACCTGTAAAACCACAATGAAAATGAAATGTATTGAAAACCCCTTTTGCATTAATTTCACTTACAATGTATAATTTTCATTTACAATAATTTGGCCACATGTAACGAATTTAATAAGATCCAGGTTTCATTTTTTCCAATAGAAAAATTGAATTACGTTGCTAATTTCAATATTAATTTGAATGAACACTGCAAAAATAAGGGCATTTACGTTTCAAAGCTAAAATCAGCTTTCATTGTTAATTATATTCTGTGAAATTGCAGAAATATCGAAGAAAATAAAAAGATCCTTTCAAAAACAGATTTTATACAAATACTTTTATTTCTTGATTTTTCTATAACTTGGTGAGGAATTGACTGACTGTCTGTCCATCAACCTTTCATTTTTGTGTTTAGCATCTCCCTTCTTCATTCAACTTCAAACAAATGAAAAAAACTCAATATCATCGTCGTCATTCGCCTTCCCTCCAATGACTCACTCATCATCATTCCATACAAAGGAGCAGAGATGATTCACATTATTTTGTTTGCTTTTCTACTCGGTTCTTTCTTACTTTTATGACTTTCATACGAGAGTGATGAGATGACAATAGACAATAATAATGCGGCTACCTAATTATGTTAGCATTGTGTTGATGAGAAAATGACATTTCCAGCAGTCAGGTCGTTTTGCCTTTTCGTAGGAACTGGATGAGTAATGAGCAGAGAAGCATGGTAGATTAGGAGACACTCATGATTATGATCATGCTCTATTGTGCAAATAAAAGCGTAACAACTTTTATGGAGGGGAGATATGAGAATGAGTCTAATCTTCATCGCATCCCTCCAAAAAAAATCCCAAGATAAACACAGTACAATATACTGAATGTATTCTATTTCTCAACGGTTTCATCATCTCAAGAGATCCATCCACTTTAGCATCTTCACACCAGTACATCACAAATATTGACTACGTGTCACGTTGTCATCACTGTCAGTCAAGTTAAAAATAATCTGCTAAATTGTTTTATATACCGACCAAAAACGTAAAACAGTCAGTAGAAATGCGTAGGTGCAATGTAGAACGAAACAATATTTTATGATACTACGTTTGTGGCTATTGCTGATAGTCATGAGGTACCTACATAGAAATCTAGCGAGGTATCCATGGAACGAGGAATTCAAGATCATCATAATAACATCATATCATCATCGCGATCAAAAACATTGTCGTGTGTACTCACATTATTGGGAAAATTTGCTATGCATGCATAATATATGTATACTGATATCTCCTAAGAGATAAATCTGGATTTGACTGGATGGATTGATTGCAGTTGGCCAAGTAGAAAACATACTCAACTATAAACTGCTTCTACTTTTGCAATGTTATATACAATGTACTTTTGAACTTGCAACTTATCGGTTAGCGACAATTAGCGCCTTTCTGCCCGCTAAATATATTGCGAATGGAGTTTTAGGAAACGTTCAGATAATAATTTCAAGATTTCGTCGTTAGATAAATAGCTAAATGTAAGTTCAATGTTCGGGGTGTAGTGTAAACTCTTGTGATCCACTTGATACCACGATCGTCTGGATCATGACTAAAATTTGGTTGAACGAGACCAAGTGGATGGCCTGCCATGCCTACCGAGATCGACATGTTTTTCTCTAAAAAAAACAATCAATTTAAACTAGCGTCAAATACGTGCTCACATGTACCAAGCATTCATTCTATTAAGCATTACAAAACACTTTTTTTTGGTTCGAGTGACCATGATTTTGCGTAATCGATTTTTATCATTTTACCTTACATGATTCATAATCTGCTTACAAACATTTTCCATTGTTTTTTATGTAAAAACTCCTGTAATGTGTTGTTGCAGGTACGACAGCGTGTGTATGCGCATTGCGCGGATATAATTTGTTATCTACGAGGGTTGTTCAGCCAACAGTTACACTCTGTCTAGAATGATCACACCATCTTGTTATGGTTATATTGGTTATATGATGACAAAGAGAAAAATCAAGAGTACAGCTACTCTCAAGTTAGATCATTTATACATTGAATAATACCATATTTTGTGATGAACAATCAAATATAAAGTTTGTATTATTTGCAATGCTGGTGTACGCACAGTGTGTTGAGAAGTCAGCCGATTTGCAAACAATTTCATCATATTTGACTCATTTGCTGATAGCAACTGTAGCCTGAAAGCACCTCGCGACACCTAAAATCAGCCATCTTCCTTTTAAAGTATTTAAGTTATAACGCTTGTATGGTGTTATCCGTCTTCACGAAAACAAAGTCATCTATTTATGTTTCGTGCAAAGTCATCCGACAATTTGAATTCAAGAGGAGCAGCAGATAACTTGACGCGTAATAAATCACGATCCAATCTGCCAAGAATTTTTTTGACATGACAGACATGACGTGATTGTGACGTAAAACCGGCAAAAGAACAATGAAGAATTCTTGAAGGAATTTGCAAAAGCTTTTTTTTACTTTGGTTTTTTGTCTTGCGCAGACTATTTATAGTTTTTTCAATAAAGTTAGTTACGTTTATGTGGTATTACTATTTTCAATTACAGTTTCATGTTCACATGACTGACATGATAACATGACAAAGAGGAAAGTAAGTAAGAGCATGAGTGAAATGAAGGAGAGTTAGTAATATTGCATCTTTGTCCAAAGTTCAGTGTTTAAAGTTTCCCAGATTTGCAAAGTTTCCTTCCATCTCATATTTTATGACTAGAATGTACTATGTACTTTATATTTCTGTTAATTATGACTAATAGTACTGTAACCACATAAATAACAAATAAATACAACATTTCAGCAAAGTATAATAAACGTAAAATCTTTAAATATGATTTGAAATTGTATATTATGCGATATCAATAAATTAGCCCAATAAATTTTGTAAAATGAGGAGTAGTGCATTCTGCATGAAGCTACTATGTACTTTATGTCGACAATCTCATAAATTTTGAGTAAAAAATATTATTCGCAATGGAAGCAAATCCACAGGGTCAATTTTTTTTGCACAATTTGAAATAGTTGAGTGAGCCAGTGTTGCGGCATGTATGCAGGATTTCCAATTTTGTTAAATTTGCGATCTAGAGCCGTTATTGTGAGTATGCTGAATGCATTCAGTGATGATGATGATGATGATGATCAAGATTAATGTGAATACGCTTACGCTTGAATCGCGCAGAGAAGAGAAACAGAGGCTCTTGTTGTTGCTGAGAAGAGCGGGAATATTGCGGTTGCATGAAATGGATGATGATAAATGGCTTCCACCACCACCAGTCACGTACTATCATATTCACTTTCTTTCCTTTCACATTCCACTTCAACTTTGCAAAAGGGGATATCAGTTTTTGCAAGTTCAGTTTTGACGCAAGTTGTAACGACTGTTGTTGGATGCTACATAATAATATTTTCACAGATAATGGACAAGGTCTTTCAGCCCACGTCGTCAATCTCCTCTAGGTTTTACTCCTATTCCAAACTATATTTTTTATTGTTATCATCATTATGAACATTTTTTATCTCCCTTTTTTAGAGAAAACAGGAAGGAAATTTAAAATGCATCATTGTGACAGGGTAGGTAGGAGCTGGTGTTGCATAATGTGTGCAGATGCATAATGCATTATTAAATTTTTTCAGTTGTCATGTGAGCAACGCATGAAGATATGTCCACACTATACAACATTTTGACAGGATGATTAAGATTTCTTCACTTTTTAAGTTTCTTGTAACAACGAAAAGTAAAAAGAAGATGACGCATGTAGATGTATTTTACACAAGAAAAGTAAATATTATAAATAAATTGTATGCAAATGTAAAGAAGGTATACAATAAGGCTGTTGTGGCACATTGATGTATATTTTTCGCTTCAGGTGTTCAGAATATTGTTGTGAGTGAATAATATGCCCACTTTGACTATAGAGTTTCTGCGATGTATTTACTTACTTACGTACACGAAAGACATGCGTTACCAGCGTGGCTTGCTTCCTGTTAAAATATATTTGTACACTTTCTTATTACCATGGAGTTCTCAAAATTGAATACATTGAATCCTTGTCATTGCATCGTTACCGTCAGTAGTCAATCAATTCTCTTGGTCACAATGCAAATTTTAGGCATATTATATTTTGTCATTCTAGTAAACATGCACACAAGGGCTTCTAAAAATATTCCATTTCTTGTTCACAAATTCATAAAATAAAATGTAATGTATTCAGAATATTTATACATGGCACACCAATTATTATGATAAAAATTAAAAGTAACAAGGAGTACATCGTGGCCGGCTACCGATCTTGTGTTTACGTGTGTCACAAAAATAGTTATAAAGTAAAGTCCTTTGATGTACATAGGTACAGGTACATATATGCATGTATAGCTACATAATATACTACTAATACTGTATAATATACAGTAGTTTATTATGTAGATAGGTTGAATGAGTCAATTTATCAAGTGCTGTAAAATCATTATGGAAAGACTCGTGGCTACCTGATGATGTTCATACATCTCGGATTTCGAAAAAAAAATACAACAAAATGCACGAACAACTGGCAATGCAATACACTGACAACTGCTAAAACAAATAAAATATGCGAATATCACAATGAAATGTGTGTAATGGTTTGAAAACAATAGGACGATAATACCCCTTTTACAGATAGGAATATCCCTATCTCTTTTTGTTTTAGCGTAGACCACACCCTTTTCTATTTTTCAGAATGCCTTGAGACACGATTCATGCACTACATCAGCTAGTTACCTACAAAATATTGCCTAATTTATTGCAAAGAATTTGCCAGGAATATTTCTTGGGAGGCGGGAATACTGACATTAATCTCTTCGCTAGAATGAAATCTCCTTTAATCTTCTTCTTCTTCTTCAGTAAGAAAACTTAGTATTTGTTGGACAAGTGGGGCATTAAGAAAAAATGAATGACTGGAACGGGGAAACGATAGTTCTCATATGTTAGTTTACTTACTTATACCATGCCTTCATGCTGTTCGGGTGCTTCAACAAAAAACGAAGAGAAAATGGAATGCATAGAGAATGACGATGGAAAATGGAATAATCATAATATTAATGATGATGGCGAAAACAAAGTTTTCTCAGAGACTTTGTTATGATGTTCCTTCTTTTGGACAAAAAAATATGCTCTGCCCAAAATGCATTGTAAGATAATATTTGAAATTTATAGATTTTCCCTCGTGTACATTCACTCAAATGTCTTTTATAAAGGAGTAGATAAATAACGAGCAAACTACGCATTTTACAGAAGGTTTATTTTTGTAACATAACTTATATGAATAAATTGGAGCAAGACAAAATGTCCCCCATTGGATTTGACGGCATTGGAATAGTATGGATAACGCCACCTATAAATATGAACATTGATAATGGCGTTTTGTGTGAAATACATATTATGCATCAATATAGTTCATGGTATATATAAATATGGAAACGTTAACACGTACTCGGTTATCAAAATTCCTGATGTTTTATTTGCCAAGAGCTATTTGTCAATTTGTTCGCATATTTTATTGACTTTGAAAGTTTAATCATCGTGGTAGAGCGGAAGGGATAGGAATGCCCGGCGTTACCAACATAAACTGCGGTCCCAATAATAATACATACACTGGCAACTGCGCTACTTGCTACAAATTTTACTATTATTTCCGAAAACATCATACCACCTAAAATGGAGAAACTTACAAAATCCCAGTAAATGTTTAATAAGCATATACAGAGTAATTTTAGCCTCACGGTGTGATACATACATGCAAACAGATAGCCTGTTATTTTATGCAAAAGGATCCAAGATGAAAAACAAAGTTCTTGGAATGAAGAAACAAAACACAAAATTAGCTCTACATTCAACTTGTAATAAAGTCCTACTAAACGGATTTCCCGTTTCTGTTCTAATTCTTCTAGCTACCCTTTTACTAGTGTACTTTTATAAACGGAAGCGGAACGAATATACATATGCAATAAAATTCCTCTTTCCACCATCACGGGAAACTGTCAAGTGATTGTCATGTTATCTGTGGAACAATTTTGGACAATAATGCCGCAATCCCTTTCCCACCTTTCTCTAACGTGGAATGTCTCATTTTTTAAACTGCTTTTATAAAGTTTGGACGTGTATCTCAATTGGCATCTGTTGTAAATGGAAATTCCATGCATAGCCATAAAGCCATAATGATGCGATTATGTTTGCTGTCACTGTGAGTATTCTTCCGTTTGCATCTTTATTAGTTGTTTACTTGTTCATGTCATGTTCCAAGTAGAATGGTGTGTTCCAACTTACGTGAGGTATCACGAAATGAGTGATCTTGAGTTGGGGCATTCTGAAACACATTGAATGGACATGAGTGAGTAATGATAAAAGGGTAAAACTGAAAATGCGATGATTTCATGTTGTTAGTCGATTGTGGAAGTTCCGTGTATTCATTGCCACACTCATTGTCAAGCTTGGCATAGTACTTTAATTTAATAGAAAGATACATACATAATTCCATTTGCACATCCACCCAAACACCCACAACACCACAAAGGCTTGTCTATAACAACAACAATTCCACACATTCAAAAGCGCCACCTCCTTGCCTCTCGAGTTAAGCAGACAGACTAAATTCAAAATCCAATTTTCCAGTAAAGTTGACTGGAATGTGGGATCTTACTATCTTGATGATCGGGTATACTTGGCTTCTGAATTCATAGAGAATGTATGTCTGCCTGGCTTCCATGATGTTTATTGAAGATTGATCAGCTCTATTTAATAGTATACATAACTCGTCACACCACGCCATACACACAATAAATTTAATTTGAACACTACTTCTTTACAGCAAATTCAGTCTGTATTTCTACCATATGTGTAGATCCCAACTAAAACAACAACAATGATGGAGGCATGAACCATGTTACTACATAATGCATTGAATACAATAACGAAGCAGGAACCCCCACACAAAGCTCATTTCCATTTAAATTAAAAGTAAAGTTAATTAATTACCTTTACTTTACAGTAGTGTATATTCAAATTTGGCAACTTTTAATATTATCTTAGTAAAAAAAAAGTATGCGTACGCAAGTACACATTTGCCGCATGAGCATATGATTCAGTTCTATGTTACATAACTTATATTTAAAAAAAAAAGATATTACGACAAAGAATGTTGATTAAAAGAAAGCATTGGGTTCTAGTACTTCCGATTCATTCATTTGATTCCCCCGCCAGTTTATTCATTTAGACAAGGAAGCAAACAACGAGCAACTAAAAATAACCGTTATACTTATTGTTAGTTTTTGGTTGCGTAAAAGTAATCTACTAAAAACTCATTCCGTTATGCTATTATTCGTCGACTGGTCGTCAACCACAGCCTTGATCTTTTTAGGTGAATAGTTTTGTGGTTGTTCAACCAGTCGCTTTCGCTCTCGGTGTTGTGGTAATAGTAATTTGCGAATTATAATGATCATACCAAAGCGTTAAACACATAATGAAACACGCCAAGGAAAACGTTTGTCAACTGGATATACATAAATACATATATGTACATTTTCTAATCTAATCAACCGAATCATCCCTACTGCGCTGCGTATCAAGGAAATATGCATGAGATTCAGAGTTTGTTATCTTTTCCGAAAAAGATATAGATAACATCTTTATCTTTTCTTTTATCTACTCCTTGCGAAACAAAGTATCCTAATCTTTTAAGATAAAAAACTCTGGAGATTTTAAATTAAAAACCTAGTCAAGGAACATGAAATGAAATTTAGAGTTGTCAGGTTACAAAACAATTTGAATTTCTTTCAGAATTTTACTAAATAATAACTAATATTTAAATCGAGAAGGGATATTCTGGACATACAGACAAACATGATGAAATCAACATAAAATCATTACAACGACAAAATAATGTAGTTAGTTGTCATTGCAGGTGTAGCTTGTGTTGAGCAAGCTGTAAATTAGAGGTGGCGTGACGTTTGACATGACATTCTTATTAGAGCCCATTTCCTCTTCACAAATAGCAACAACCCAACAGAAATTTTATAGAAAAAGTATATTTTCAGTTTGGAGTTTTGGAGTGCGTATGCTATGACTCTGACTGTTGCCGCAAATGAATGACTTGTCACTTCACGTTTGTCTCGCTACTATACACTCTTGTCCTCACATGCAATTACTTTGATGCTTTTGTTTTATGTGAGGTTGTAAACCTCAGAGAACTCAGTACTCACCATCTCAAAAACCTGCCCTCGATCATGAATTATGAGAGTATGCATATTTTGTACATCGTATACATTTTCATTTCACTTTACTGTCACCATCGAAAATATAAAAAAAAACTTTTTTTTGGTGGTTTTGAATTCGTTCGTAGACGTCGGCTCTATTTTATATGTCACTGTGTTGGAAAGAAATTAATGTAGCATTGAACATGTTACTTGTTAGAACATAATACAAGATCAACTTCCTTTGCACAAGCACACTTGTGATATGTTTGGGGAAAGGAGTAGAGTGGGGGTTTGTGGCGACACGGCATCTTGTTGATGTGGGAGAGCAGCATTACACTTTCACCACAAACTTTTAATCCGCTTACCTTCTCAAAACTTTAATGCATCAGCTTGAAGTGAGTTTCCAGCTAGTGTTGTCTCCTGCTCATTAAATTTTAAACAAGAGCAGGCAAGGTTACATACTGGCAACAATAATAAATCACCTAGATTTAATTTGCTTTGACACACACACATATACACACAGTCTGATATCATAAAGGAAATTTTCNTATCATAAAGGAAATTTTCCTAATTATTCATCCTATCAGTTTTGTATTTTAATAAATAATGAAACCATTTTTTTCTGATTTTGCAGCAATAACTAAACTGAAGAAGCAGGTGCAACGGGACAACGATTTCTTGCACTCTGATGATGGAATACTCATTAATAATTCGGTGACTACAGTGATTTCTCCGACTCTTTACTCTAATACGTAATAAGTTATAAGCAAAAGTTATTCTATTATATCTGTATTGCTGATTGGTACATAGTATGAAGGATTGTACCCAATCAATATAGTTCCAGTATATTTTAGTTACGAGAACAGAAGATGGTCACATTAAATCGAAATATTCTACACTGTTATTAGCCGAGAGAAATAGAGAGTATTACAATATTTATATACTACTGAGCAGCATGTAGCTTTAATCTAAACTAATTTTACTACTATTACTATATATACTATATTATAAATATATGGATTGAAAATAAGAGACTATAGAAAGAGCTAAAAAAGTGAATTAAGAAAGTTTTTATTGTAATTTTTACCGTGTTTGCCAATAATGAACATATTATGTATTCCAATGTTCACTATATGTGCCGATATTTATTTGACTGTTGTAATTTAAATAAAGAATGAAAAACTGAACTTAAAAAAAAACATTGTTTGGTATATTGCATTGAATTTATAAAAAAAATGAATTATTTTGTCTTGGTTTGCATCCTTCCTTATTTTCAGGGCAGGACAAAGCACTATCCGAACAGTGGAAAAGCTGAACGAAAGCTGTATATTTGTGGTGTCAGTCAAGGGCGATGACGATCATGATCAGCCCCTGTCAAGAGGATAATAGTGAGAGGATTACTCATTTCTGTTTTGTCAAGAGTCCATACCTTTTCTCTTTATTTGTGCATCTCTTCGTGTCATCACTGAAATTGCACTCATTTCTTTCCCCATTCACTTGTGACTCGTGTTTCCTGTAATTTAATGCCAACCAGTGGAGAAAGGGAGCATCAGGGACAAGAGAGAGAGAGAGAGAGATGAAAAGTAAATAAAAACAAGAGTAGGCGAGTAGCAACACAGCAACCATTATTACTTTATCCTCGCAGCAGCAGCAACATCAGCAGCAGCTCAACATTTTTTGTTTTGTTTCCCTATTCATTTCCTGCTCTGCTCTTTTGGAAGAACCACTGTTTCTCTTATAGTCAGACTGACATTGACAGATTTGTCCAAACGATGCAGGGTAAGTGACACACTCCATCTATCTGGAGACATGCAGTTGTGGTGGTATATATATGCTAGTGATATGGTTGCATCACTTTGCTCTACTGCACTGCTCCTCTCTGTACTCACTCCTCCAGACCATCAAAAAAAAGAAGCAGGAAAAAAAACGTCAGAATTGTTAATCTCTTTTACTGTTTTCTCCTCCAAGTTGTCAGTGTTTTTTCATGGTACGCCCACTCTCAACACACTTTTCTCCTGATTGTCAAGTTGATACACTTACTTCTAACTCCACTTCCATTAACCAGTAGGTCTTGAAAGATGTTCTTTCCTTAGCATTTCGTTACCCGCTGACAGATAGATTAAGCTGTTACTTGGGCTTCTCTTCCCCTTCCAAAACAAAACCACCTTGGATTTTCAACGACATAAAAACTAGTAATACCCTTTATTTTTCAGGGCGAAATATTTTCCCCTCGAATCGATTTTCTATTTTTATTTCAACTCACTACGTAAATATAGGTAGGTACATTACTTGTAGCTATGTAGTAGTATATGTACTTTTTTAGATTACCTATCCAAGGTTGCCGGTTGGCAGTATTAAACTAACTACACATTGTATAGTTGTTGTGTAATACTACTACTACTACTACTCATGGTAAAGGATTTAGAAAAAGATACATACCTAAGTAATATTATTTTACTTCGCTGAATTCTTGGGACATGATGACTTGATGGTGAATTGCTGAGATGTTGTCAAACAAAGATGTTTGTTTTTCCAGGAATACTTGGATACACATTGTTGATGCTGATTAGAATGAGATGGGGAAGTCCTTTTGAGATGGAGAGGAGGACTATATAACGTACTCAAACTCGTATCACGTACTCCTTAGTGGCTGTGTGTGTGTGTATTGCTTTATCCGCGAGCTCCTTACAAAACATGCAAATTAGAGCTCGGTGGACTGGACCAGATGCCGATCTCATTATTTTGCCCACAATGAAACCAAGCCGAGGATTATTATAATATATTGTTTAGCCTACCAACATATAATATGCTTTTGTGAGACAAAAGAAGGAGAATACTAGTAAAATATATTAATTTGTCATCAGAATATCTTATGAGCCCGTCCCTTATAATTAAATACCTACATATCTTTGCTTGTTTCGTCCTCATCCCTATGGTAACAGATTAATTAAAAACTGGTTTTCAAGAAAACCGATATACTTCTCCGTTCTACTTTCCACCAAACTTGTAATGTAATCCAGAGAGTAACTAAGCTTGTTAAGGAAATAAGGATAGCTTCCTTCAGGATAAAGTTGATTCTAACAGTAGCAGTATGCTCTTATCATATTATTATTATTTTTAAATGTATTTCATAACAAATTCAAAGCATGTTCCATACACAGATACATATTGTACATTATACAATACATAAGTATACGTGAATGAGGAAGAGTGGTTCAACTTGTTTTTGCACAGCTCATTTACCTTTTTTGTTGAGCAGGAGTACGGCAATTTTCTATCCCGTTTTGGTAGGTTGAGTGGAACTCCGCATAACAAGACGACAAGCCCCAGCGGTTGGTAGCGGTAGCTACCACATTAATACATATACACCGTCGTCTTCTTATCTATATGTCATTATTATGTCACATCCTCTCGTTCCTTCCTGCCTTTTTCGTCGACCCTATTCAAAATACGCACTCAACTTACTCTTCGACTCAAGTTGCTGGCATTACCTCAAGCGAGCACGTGGAAGAAGCGGAGTTATGGTTTAAACCTATATATAACATAAAAGTAGCCCTTGATTTTGCTTTTAATCATTAGACCGCTAACAAATAAATAGCATATATCTTATATATCACGTGAAGATGACGATAATGATGGTAGCAAGGACACGCGAAGGGTAAATAAATTTTCTGAGTAGAGTGTAGAGACATAAATTTTCTTATTTTTTTGGGGGGAAAAATGATACTATGATATAATACCTAATAACTATAAGTATTTTTGTGGAAATTGCCGCCATGACATCATAACTTAGTATTGGTGTATGCGGGATGGGTAGGTAAACAGGGTAGAGCGGAGAAGCCAAAAAAAAAACCAAGTTTGTTATGAAGTTGTATTTATGAGCTAATTTCTACAAACAAAGTACAAAGTACATCTTCTGAAACAAAGTACTATCATTTACCGTAATATATCATAAGACAAGATCGTAACGAACTCCGTTGTAACAACAACAATAACTAGGTATGTAATGGAGATGATTTAACAACAACCATTGTCTATTACGTAGTATAGTAAGTTATCGTATGAATGTAACCTTGCGTATGATAAAACCTTCAGCACGTACTCCATAGGTCTGCTGTACAAAAGTGGTAAACAAATAACATGTTAATCAATTCAGTATCGTAGCGTTTTTAAAAAGAAAATTTAAAAAAAGCGGTATATCGTAGCACAGCCTAATAAAAAATATTCGAAAATAGCATGACATTTTTTATGTGGATGTTGACGTCATTTGTGAGCATTGCGTATGAAATAGAATTGCTTATCTATCTTTCGTGTTTGAGCTAACTTAGCACAAGAGAAAAATGAAATAACATTATCAGGAATAAATAAAATTTAATTTAACACCCCACTTGCCAGATAGCGGGTAATGATGATTGGCCATTAAACTAGCCACATTTTTTATTTTTAACTTTTTTTATAAGGTAGATTTGAATGTTGACAATTACACACCCCCACATGTTGTACACGTCAAATCATTTTTACATGAAATATTTGCGGTTTCGTTTGTTCGGTCATTGTTCTAAGTGTTGTTGTCAGCTTGAATGTTGACAATTACACACCCCCACATGTTGTACTGTCAAATCATTTTTACATGAAATATTTGCGGTTTCGTTTGTTCGGTCATTGTTCTAAGTGTTGTTGTCAGCCAAAAGCTCTGTCGCAGCGATTGCCTAGTTTGGTTGTAATTTCTGAGTTCATGTTCGTGTTTGCTCATTAATTTTCTCCATTTGAATAATTCTTTCAAGAAATCGAGAAGCCAGAAGAATCGGCTTTTTGATTTCAATTCCACTTCATAATATCTAACAGGAAAATTGTCTACAGAAAACTTACCTATGCTAAAATTAAGCCATTATTCCTGCTCGATAAAAATGGGTGTACTATATTGTGAGCTGCTTGCTAATTGCCTAGAAATAAACACTCGAGAGTGAACTCACAAATTCCAGTTAAAACTCAATTTCTCAATATTTTCACGCACCTATATTTTTGTTGTCGGTGACTTTTTATCTATATTTATAATGTGCGGACGTGTGATGGTGTGATGTGAAAGCGGATGAATCTCACACATCCAACACATACTTTGTAATGAATTAATAATAATGAACCATAGTAGCTAATCCAAAAAGTAAAAAGTTCCACAAAACCAAAGGTCCATAGAGCACAAAAGGTGTTAATTAATTCTCTGCTTCACCACTTCTCACACAAAATGAACCATAATATATTATCTCGTAGGGAATAATACATACATATACATATACATTATTATTGTATGTACGTATCAAAACAGATCGAGATGTTCAAATTTGCTTTTCTCAATAATATACATAATCCACCAATGAGCCTCATCACCACCATGCTGTGTTTATGAAGTTGAAATGAAACGGTAAGCAAGAAAACGAGACTCAAATTTGAGAAATGTTCAAAGATAAAATATTCAGCAGAAGTTTATTTTGTGATGGTGGTGGGAAATAAATCATTGAACAATTATGTACTATGAAAACTATGCCATTCGGGAAACATCGCATCGCTATAAAGAATGATTCGAATAGCGACCAGCAGGAGTTATATACGATCCATGTACATTTTTTATTTGTATACCTACTTGATACCATTACAAGATTGAAATTTTTGGTGGTGATAAGATGTGGTACATATTTTTATACCTTTAAAACACAGTATGGCATTGTATTGTTGTATGTATGTATGTGTAGTATGCATTTAAGCAATTTGAACTGTTATATACTCTCTGCCTGACAATCAATGCATGTCAAGTTGTTTGGTTGTTTGTGTGACGGTGGGTTGTCGTTGATGAGTTGAGAAGTGCAAATTATAATTTCATTTCTAACCCGGTTTTTAGATTGCAAAGAGAAGTGAAAATAAACTTTGAACTTAGGAAATATTATTTGAGTACAGCAAATGCAGACCTTGTCTGAGTTTTCCCTCCTTCATTGCAGGACTCATTATCTCTTCTCCACTTCACCAGTACAACAGAGTGTGGAGTAGAGTAGAGATTTAACATTGATGAACAAGGGTGGAATTTATATGGACTCAAAAAGTTTATACCTACATATGTATGTTATGCAATTTCCTTTTTGAATGTACAAGTCCTTTTATGCAACAAAAATGCTTGCAGAACGACAAGAGTTCTCAAAAAAAAGTTCGTCCACAACCCACCAAAACACTCGAAATTTTCAAGAATCCTGTATCCGCAATGCATACACGTGTAATGAGGATATGATGCTATATTACATGATCTACTTGTAAAGGATGGGAATATTTTTTGTGGCTGTGCCTATCTATCTATGGCTCCAATGTGTATGTTCCAAACACAGTTGTAATGTTGACCATGAAACCATAATGATGATATATGAATATGATAAGTTAGCACCGTTGCTGTTAAATAAGCATAGGTAAGCAAAGGGAAATGCAGGTAGGGAAATGTCATAGGTATGTCAGCATCTCAACGGGAAACCTTGTAATAAATGGCTCGTCCTAATAAAGTTGATGAATTTTTCAACTTGCTAGTAGGTGGATATTTAACAAAATACGAACGACCACCGTTCACTTTCCTGATAATCGGTTGCATAATGATGATTTTTTTTCAGGGAAAAATATACATACAGTAACTTCCATACAAATACATCAATTTTAATCTCAGAATTTCCATGTAGCATACATACGTACATTTTCAATTTAAATCAATACACATAAAGTGTTCTCCCATCCTCTCCTCAATTTCCATATATATATTAATACATTTCCTCCATCCACGGACAATACCAAATATCCTCACAAAAGAAATAAAAGATAAACTTGACGTTAACAGCCAGCTTGTTACAAGAAGGAATATGAAGCAGACCATATTTCCTTAAACTCTTGTGAAAAGAGAAAGTGTGAACATTTATGATGAAACTAGATAAATTTCTTTAAAGCGGGTATATATATATATGTATAAACTCCTTGTCGAAAAAATACTAAATACACACATACATGTCAGCCATCAGAAAAATGAAATAACATCACATCTTCATAATACCTTAAAAATTTATCCTATTCACATATTTACTCCTAATTGGGACAGCCAAAAAGCTGAATCGAACTTCCGTTAAGTTGTTGATTGTGATCGCTGTATGTCTTAATTATTGTTTTACAGCCGCTTTCAAGTCAACTCCTACGTTTATAAAGTACGTGCTCATTCATTAATACAAAAAATCGAATAACACCCATCTTAACTAGAGATGATGCTGACGTTGACATGACAATACACAACAGTTTAAAAATAATAAAGCTGTAAGAACTGCCATACATACGTACCTGCAGGTAGCTATATATCAAGTTTGGTTGAGTTTTGCGTTTTACCCCAAGAAAAGCGGCTGGGGAGAAGTAAATCCATAGGGTTCCGAGTTATGACCCATTAAAGTATCTATGTGCCATATATGAAAGACATTTGGGTTAAACCGTTCTCAAAATATCGTGCTCTCAGACAGACTGACGGACAACCTTACCAAAGTCAATTTACAATAGATGATTACATCAGCTACGTAATAAACGAAAATATCCTTAGTTCAGGTTAACTTAAATCCCTGAACTTAACCATAAATTCATACAACCTCCTACACAGACGTACGTGCTTTTAATGTAAAAAAAAAGTTTTATTTATTCATCCCACTCGTTGAACACATATGGCCAGAAAATATTTCAATAAGGAAATGTGCAAAAAAACAAAAATTAATTTAGAAATTGATCCTTGAGTCTTCAGGTAAGTGACAGGCGGCTTCTTCATGGGTAAAATTCTAAAATCCAATGTTATATTGTAAATGAATGTATTATAGATAAACGAACGAATTGGCACGTAGAAAAAACAATGAATTTAAATGGCTACGTTTACGTTTTTGTTGCAAAGTTAGCACGTAAGCGAACTTGGCTTCTATTTAAACGTCAAAACCTGATTCATCATTCAGAATTAAAAGATGTGTAACAAACAAGGGTGTATATATGTATGTATGTATTTATATGTATCTAAATGACCTTGTCTTTCATTCTGTCACTTAGTATAGGAACCTTCCTTAACATCTGCCATTTTTCCACCTTTATAATAACCAATCAAATGACTCTAACGTAGCAAAATTTCAAAAAATGAGTATTTTTAGTTAAGGAAAAATAAGCAAATTCAGCCTTCAATCAATCGATTCAATTTTATATCATTTGACATATCAATTCCATTAAATTCTCATTTTCTCAAATGTACGATGTATCATCAGAGATGATATATACCTATACTATGTATCTGCATTCTTGACAGTGTAATAGAAATAATTTTGTTATTTTGCAAGTAGGTATATTTTTAAAATATTCTATATTTTATTGTAATTAAAAGTATGTAAAATACTTTGAAAGATATCTTGTAGAGTTTAGAGTTTGGTTCATTTCAAGTGGTGCAGTGCCCATACGTCTATAATACGTCCTCGCTTTCAAAATAGAACAAACAAGTTGTACATGTACCCTTTTTTATTTTAGAACATTTTATATTTCCACCTACACCTTCCCAACACGTTCTCAACTGTAACCTTTGTATGTTTAGACTCACTTTTCGTGAGTACAGGTATTTCAGCATTATTTTGCCTTCAATTCATTGTATTCTTGGAGTCAGCGCAGCGTGTTCTCTTAAAGTAAAAAGACAAAGACCTTCAGTTCTTAAAAAGTTTTGTAAAGGCTTAATAGCTACTACTGCATCTCTTCATTTTTCTTTGGTTTCACTCAGTAGTATTTGGGGAAACATTTAAAACCATTAACGTTAGCCGGCAAGACAATTGCGCCATCATGCATTTAACTCACAAATACACTGAAACTCAATTGATATTCTTGAGCAAAGAGTAGCTTGAAAATTGGTTACTCATCTTCTTCGGCCCACATGCTCTATTTTGCGAGTGTGACGACTTATTATTATTCTCCGACTTCCTTTCTTAATACCTTTCACAGATCTCATAGCCACTCACTGCAGCAGTTAGTCAGTTGGTGGAGGTTTTGCAAAGTTTAGGAATAGAAAATTTCCATTTATCTCCCCAGAATATTAAAACAATACGCAAAACTTGCCCATCCATTTTCATTATATCTCTACCCCCACCACGACTGGTACTACTAAGAAAAGTTTGAATTCTCTGGAATCTTTAAGCTGCTGCTTGCCTAATAACACCACTTGCTCATTCTTCCTTTTCCACATTTGTCCCTACGTGTTCAAATGTATCCAAGAAGAATTGAATGTATGTAGCATTAGAGAGTAAATAGCATAAAGTATTCTACGTAATTTGGACAACATAATAAATTCGTCTTGACGGGAATTAAAATTGGATGCGGCTCTCAAACAGTGGCCGTTGTGAATGCTCCTTTCCTTCATCAAAGACAATTTTGTTCATTAAACTTTCTCCATCCTCCTACTCCAAGTTCCTTTCCTGCATCAAATCAACTTAAATTCAAGTGGGAAATTTGTCCTTGTCAAAATGTGTAACTGTAGGATTGACAAGCCATCCTTTTTTGCCAACTGTCGCGCTGCTTACGCCAATTTATCATTTTGAAAGATCACAGAGGGAGCATTGTCGCGTTGGATGGAGTATTGAATGCATGACTTTTACAATTCACCATTTCTGCCTGCTAACCGTGCAATTCGGAGAATTCACAAACCCCGTCACATGAATTACACCAGTTCATGGCGACCAAGAAATGTAGGTGCCTACAATGTGGTGTATATCAAATCATGTATCATGTATGTATACTTGCTGTTCAACGGAGAAATCGGAAGGAACTTCCCAATCATGCTCATGGTACACCAAGACTGCATCAGACGAAGAAACAGACAAATAAGCGGTAGCAAATCCCATTTGGGAACACAGAAAACGAGGATCACCATGTTCAGTGGAACAAAGCAAAAATATATTTTTCTCTGATGATAAACTAGCCCAACGAACTATGGTCGAAGCTATTATTAAAAAGGCAGAATATAATGGTATGCAGCATCCGACAATACATATGAGAATAGTCATAACATCAATTAAGTTCTCCGTCAATCATTAAGTGTAGTCGGTCGAAACAGGAACTCGGAATGATGTAAATAGGAGGTCGTCATCAAAATCATGTACAGGATTAGTTAGTTTTTTTCTGTACTGATATCCTTCTTTTGTTACTGCATACTCCGTAGTTTCTATTTCATCGCATATAATACTAGCCATTTAGAAAATTCTTCCATCCAATCAGAAAATTAACAATAAAAACAAACAAAACAATGTTCCATGGAAGAAAAATTACCACGAAAACTAGTCGCAAATGATGCTGTGTATTTCATGGTTGACGTTGACAGATTCAACGCAAAAACTGTCTGCCGTCCCTAAACACGGAAATAAAAACAAGCAAACAATATATTTAATTCAATTTTTCTCGATTTTCATGGACTTGACAAGTCATCAGTTTTCTTCTCTACTGCACCATCAAACATACTCAGAAACCGGAAAAACACAATATTATTTCGTGGAAACTTATAGTAAGTTTGGTACCGCAATGATTCATTATTGAATACTGTCATGCAAATTTCTCATAAGGTGAAATTATGGCTAATGGCCTAATAGAACTAATTAACTTAATATTGGCCACACTGGGGCAAACTGAATAAGATGGGAACTCAAATTGGACCTTTTTAATAACGTGCTCACCATGATATATTATTAAAAGTAAGTAGCAGTAGTTATTTTTCCGCATTGTCATGTTTAAAACATTTCAGCAGAGTAACAAAACGTGCAAACAATTCATTCCTGTTTAGATACATATATGTATCAGCAAAGGGCAGTCGCAAATTCCGGAATTCAGATACGCTGAATAATAATAAAATTTCACAAAATACAGTAGATTTGTACCCGCTACTAACTTAGACCGCTCACATGAGTCATCAGGGAATCTTTACGATCTACAAACTCTGCCAACCATATTCCATAAGTGAAAGTAGGACCAGAACCAAATGTATGGCTATACAAATATAAATGTTGTCCCTATTATCCCTGTGCAGTCATCAACAGTGAGGCAGTGAGGCAGTGAGGCAGTGAGCCAGCAATGCAGCTATAATATAATGATAATATTATTATCATCGTGTACACCCAAATAAATTGAGGGTTTTTGTGTGGAAATGTTTAACAGAGCAAAAATAGGAGATACACATGAAGTGGTTAAGATAAGCATGGGAGTATGAGTGGAATGGTTTTGGAAAGTAGCAAGTACCAGTGGAGTGTGCTACACAGCTCTGGGAGTTGTTTCGGGTTTCAACTTCTAGCTTAATGAAGGCTATATACATACAGGCTTTGCATGGAACATCTTATGATTCCACCAATGTTATTAAAGTACTTAATGCGACTCGGCCTCATACGGTGTGGATAGTGCCCAGGATAGAAAAACATGCACCTCCCATGCATACAGATATTCGATTGTGAATGTTGTGAATGTAGCCAGATTTTGTTTGAACGGAACAGAAATAGGAAAAAAATGTAAGGAAATCCCACCAAAAAACGAAAACAAACGTATATAGATAAAACTACTTTGAAAATGACGTTGAACGGCTGTGGTTATTCCATGAACGTGTCATACCAAATGTGAACAAAGAGATGATACACATACGTAGCAACATAACTATTGCATATACACACTGTTACAGCAGCAATAAAATTTATTTATCATGCAAATCTAACTACTTGTATTTATTGTGACAGTAAACAGTATGCTACAATATTCAATTCTGATGACATTGTCCTTCGTTGAAGCGTGGGTACGAACGGGCACCTATATCGTCGCGAGTAAAAACGATACATAATAGAGCAAGCACAACTCACGTCGTCATAACTGTATTATTTATGCGGATTCATCAAATCGTTATAACTATCATCATCTTTGAAGGCGCTCAAAGGATTTTGTGATGTGGAAAATCGTAAAAATTCATTTTTGCCTATTATGATAATAGTAGAAATAAAATTTCAACAGGAGACAGAAGTTTTCCGTTTCTAATGCAACCTAGCACAGAAGAAGAGAAAACTACACACTGTGAATACATGCATATAATATGAACTCTACATGCATACATATCTACCTTCACACACAACAGTACATTTTTGCATGAAACGTGGTAATATCCTCCATTCCAACAAACGCGCTTTGTGAATGGAGTGGTGGCTGTGTGGATGTAAATAACTTCCAAATGAAATTTTTCCTTTTTATATTTCAGTAAATACACCACACGACTTGTTTTCATATTTTGCTTGGGCGGAGAACACAAGTGCAAAAGATATTGTCTACTTGCTAAGGACTTTTTCAAATATTGTGTATCACATATTTTGTTTTAAATACACATCATCATCATCAACATAACCGTGAGCACTGATGAAACCATCCTTTCTTCTTCAGCTCTTCGTTTTCCAAAATTATAACAGTGTGTGGCTTTGGCTGGTAGCATGATATTACTATAACATACAACATACTATATTAGTCGCGAGTTTAATTTACGTTAGCGCCTGAAACATGATTCAGTTCAGTAGTAGTGTGTTCTTGAGCTAAACTTGTTGATGATGATATTAGGATGAAAACTTGATTATGTGAAAAGGAAGAAAGGTGAAGTGAAAGTCAGCCTCGTGTTTGAAGCTGCTCAAAAAATAAACGAAGTCGACGGTGCGGTAGCTGAAGTAGTACATCTCAAGTTTTGCATGCTTTAAGCATAAATTATAATGTGGACTAGTTACGTGCGTCTCATTATCTTTTCTTTTCCTGAGTTGTGTTGTGAGAGATACGGAAGGAATAATAATGACACAATGCAAAGATGAAGGAAAGGATAAATATTTTCTCGTGCTGGATATACATATAAATAGGGAGGAATGCAGCAGAGTACGCGCAAATGTCTATGTTTAGGGAAAGAGACGGGTTTGCAAAAACGGGTCTTTCCAAAATATAATTTTTCAAGGGCTCAACAAACAACTTTGTTGGTTAAATTCTAGATTAGAGTAGTAAAGTAATTGGGATCTTTTTGTATGCCCATGTGATGAGTCTGTGAATTCTGGCAAACTGGTTCTCATATTTTGTTCACTATGATAATAATAAACATGATGAAATCAAAACAGAAATTCAATTCAATCGCGAAATTTCATACAGACAAGATGAACCTTTTATTGTGACTGGTTGATTTTGGGCAACAGGCAAAAACATACGTCATATTTGTATGAGCAACTGAAGTTCCTAAAACTCGTCAAATTTAGTAATTGTTCAGCTCCAAACATGTCTACATGACGAACGCCCTCACCATGGCTGATCATATACTTTTGGTTGTGAACACAATAATGAAATTGTTCATGTGTGTCTGCGTGTGGTAGGAAATTGGATTTTGGAATATAATCTGAAAAGTAATCGAAACGTCTTGGTTTTTTGATCTGTCACATATTCTCCTAATCATTAGTGAAGCAAGCAAAGAAATATCAGTTACACAAAAGAGGTTCTGGTGTCTGTTGTATCAATCACGATTCGAGATGAAATATCGTGTTTCCATTCCCATTAGTAACTATAATCACATGGACCACGAATGTACAAGTTGCGTGATACATGTACACAACACGCAACACCTACCATGTTAAATAACATAACGAGTCAGAGTTAAAAGGAAAGTCAAGTGAAAGTTAATCAGAGAGAAAGTTGACAGGGCAGTTCTTGTTCTGCTTTGCAAAATTTAATATTTATAACTTGTAGTCCGGTTCCCTCTCTCAGATTATATACATAGTAGCATTGACGTCAGCATTACTACTATTACTTACTAATACATAATATCTCCCTACGCGACCTTATTCTATGAACGACCCCTACAAAACCCTATATGCATATATATATATATGCATGTATGCATATATGCATATGTGTGTATGCATATTGTAAATATATGAAAGAAAATACAAAACTCCGAAAATAAAAACGAATATTACTTTTTTCTTTTTTTTGTGAGTTTTTGACTTTACAGGTATGAGTTAGGGGATAGGACGCATATGAAGCGCCTGCCACTCATTTCATTTTATTTACCTTTCCCCCAAATATGTATCCTCCTTTGCACACGGCACATAGCAGGAAACAAGGTAAGTTGATTTGACTTGTTGACTAGTTTACTTCGCGGAAAATGTGGGTTGAGCAAAAATAATGTATTATTTTGCATTCGAGGTAAAAAAGAATGAACATAGTTAAAAAAAAAAAATATTTTTAGCAATTCAAAATCAGCATTGAGGCGACCCAAGAACTCTATGTATGCCACATATGTATAAAAATGTACTGAAATACAGATGGCCCCCTGGGAAGCAATCGCCACATCAAGAATCTATTGTTAATTTAACATATGTACACTCCTGATTCAGTGCGATTTCTACCGACAGCTCTAATAGCGTTATTAATTAATTAGTTCATATTAATTGACACTGAATGAGACGTTTTTATGATGTGTCACCTATCATCCCTTGACAATTTAAACCTTGTGAGAGTGAGCACGTGACATCCAAATACAACTTGAAAATTAAAGGAAGAGAATAGAATAACTAAAATAATATACAGAAAGTGGAACAAAAAATGTGTATATGCTCTTATCTTCATAAAAAATATTCTGCTGCTGTAAAATGGGTAAATGTGGAGCACTGATAAGAAGAAAAATTTATTGATGGATGGCATAAAAAGGACGTGCATTTTGACAGGTGGAAGGCAAACCCACACACAGGTCTAGCCGTCATAATACAAACGAAGAAACGAGAGGAGATCGTATGTAGATTAATACAGTGATGTATCATTTTATCTGAATAAATGCATGAGGTGCTACTGAGGAGCAAGGGGAAGGGATTTGGAGTTGAAAGAAAAGACAGAATATATTTCGCTTCTATAAAAAGAAACGCGAGCATATCAAGTATATCGATTTTCAATATCATAACGATTTTTTTGTTGTTGATGGGAGGAATGGCGACTTTGCAAACTTTTCTACGAATCCTATCATTGTCGTCGTCGTCGTCTTAGAACATTATTTGATGTGATCGTGATCTTGATGCCGAAAATGGTATCACAAGAAAAAGCTCCTATCATTTTTCATTTCTCTTTATTCAGATCAGACATGCCACTTACTTTATTTATTGCGTATATCAGAAATATCAAATAGGTGACTTGTCGCCCGAGTCCCGGTCAAAAAAAGATAAAACTTTTTTTTTTAAATAATATTGATGATAATGTTTTGGAGATACAATAAACAACGCTGAATACTTGATGCGAGTACATAAAAAACAAGCAGTTTCTATAATGTTATAATGTTGCCTCAGTAGAAAACTAGCAGTGAACGTATAACAGTAAATCTGATTGGCTGTATAGCAAATGTAAAAATAGAATGTCAAAAGAAGGGAATACAAAATACAATGTACATATACATGTATGTCGAAGAAGAAGTGACAGTTATTTGTCTTGGCCATGAGGAGAGACCGTGATACCTTTCCAGTCAGCTTGGGTTGTAAACAGACACGAATGAATATCTGCACGGTAAAAGTTTATGTATTTCTTTTCTTGGTCATTAATCTGATTTATTTTCTCCCACTTTCCTGTAGACATTACAATTTGCATTTTTTGTCAGTGTAGCAAAAAGGTGGCACTTTGAGTAATAAGGGTAAAATGGGCACTTTCCCCAAAAATTCTCCGTCATAACAATATCAACCTCTCAAAGTACCATTCAATTTATCAGTTGATGAAAACCCAATTTGTAAAAATGCTTTGACAATTTATATAAGGTTAAGTGTTTCTAGCATGAAATGAGCTGATTCCTGTCACAAGCTGTTCCGAGTAAACTTGCTACATTCAAGAATACACAGCCTATTTTTATTTTTAGTTTGTTGAGCTAAATGTCATGTCTTGTATGTGTAAGGAAAACAGTTTCATTAACATTACAACAACGCAGCTGACAATTGTCCTTTGTGCTGTTGTGCATGATGTTGATGATGACACTTTCAAAGTGTAGAGTCTCGTTCGCAATAGCATAGCAAAAATGAAAGTCATGTAACGAGTGTCTCGTGTTACCCGTGTGCTGAGAGATTGCTTACACGAGAGAAAATATTTCGTGTTTTTCGGGTGAGGAGATTTGCGGTAGCATTTGCGCTCTGAGCTTTTTTTGCTCCAACAGACGTGAAAAATGATACCATTTCTCGCTTAGACTCTACTTGTTCTTCTCTCACTTTATTCCTCTGAAAATTGAGTTTAGTTGGATTGAGTGAGTGGCGATGCGATATGCGTGGTAAATACCAAGAACGATAGTGATACGTTCAGTTGTTGAAGCTAAAAACGCCACAGACTAATGGAGAGAGAGATACATTGTTCCAATCTATTCTATTTTATGCATGAAATTTCTTTTTGTGCTTTTTTGCTGCCACTAGCACTCAAACTCACAGCACAGTAAATGTAGGTAATAGGGGCCTAGTTTTGATAAAAGAGAAACAAGGTTTATTTTATGGTTTATCTTGGTTGAAGAGATATGGTTTGGATTGCATACTTCACGCGTGGCTAGATAGATCACTCACTTTCACTCGAATTGACATGAAATTCGCTCAGCATCGCACACTCCGTGAATCATTCTTGTGAAGGGCAAACTCACTATGAATTGCTTGGGCAAAAAAACAAACAGAACATTTCTTCTGCGCGACTGTGACCCGATCTGCTACACACACCACAACAACGCATATGCTGGAAGTATGAATGGTCCACCAAAAATTGAAGGACAGAGGGAAAGTATCATGTCTTGTGTAGATTTGAACCATGGATGGATATTACAAATGAAATGAGAGTATAAACAAAACAAGTGAGGAAATTGTTTCGTAATTTAGTTGGAATGAAAACAAGCAGTTTTATAGTTTTATACCTACCAAAGTTGCAAGTAAAGAGCTATATACGGACGAATAAAGAAATATCTCTCATGCCTAATTTTTATGGGACAAACCGACTTGAAATCTTCAGAATGAAACTGAGATTCTAACATAAAGCCTGTGTAATCATAAACATTTGCATTTTCAGAGACACTTGCAAAGATTTGTACTTTGATAAATGGAAAAGTTTTGATTCTGTTTTTGGAAATGAAACCATTTACCACATTTCCTTTCTTGTAGAGCAATCGTTTGACTATACTTTTTAAATAATGTTTTAATTTTGCATTTTTGTCTGTTCCAGGGATCAAAGAGGATTTCATACCAACTTTTTTTACAATTTTGAAGATTGAACCTCGGTGAATGGAACATAAATATATGGAAAGGAAATAAACCCTTAAAACGAGATACTAAAGTAGCGAAGTCGTGAGAAAAATGTTTAAATAAGCCAACATTTAAGATAAATTCAATAAACTTGACTTTTTCTATTGATGCCATAAAAACATTTTATCCACATTTAGACTGTCACATTCCTAATTAATCTGTCTAAAAATTGCAATTAAAACTTGCAGAGCTTCAGCTAGTTTCTTAATGAGGGTTATCAAGTATTCCTGAATACCATTTGTTTCGCTTTAAAAAATTCACGACCCTACTAGCAGAACAACATACATACACAGATTGGATGTCGTAGTTAAGTGGCCTGTCTGACCTACGGCGTCAATCTGAGCCTCATGTTACCACACGAACAAACACTTTATTAGCTTTCTAAGATATCGTTAGCAAAGTTTGATTTTTGTATGAACAACCAACTTTTATTCTAAAATAATTACAAGATGTGGGCAAATAGCGCATCCAACAGTTGGGCAGTTTATGAGTTTTCCAATGAGGGATGGATGGTGATGATGGAAACAACCTCCAACGGAGGTTTTACAACCTTTGCCAACTGTTACAAAGTTTGCAACTATAACTGCGAATGAAATGGTTTATCAGCGTATATTTTGCATCAATATCATCGCCCAAACTAAAAAGTCGTAAAAAGTAATTGTTTTTCGAAACAAGGTCTAGGATCTGTTCTATCCATCCGATTATTTTATTACCCGGGATCATATGGTCGTTAGCCATACATTGGGAAATAAAACGAAAAGGGATAATGACCAGGTAGAGCAAAAAATGATTGCTATACTGGGGTAACACAATAATATAAAGGGACGTCTTGATTCACACACAAATCCTTTCTTTTACATTTTCATTTTTTATTCCTCATCTCGTTACAGATAGTTACAGCACTTTGATAGTTGGAAATGAAGTGCAGCCAAATGTTGCATGTGTCGATGGGTATGAAATGGTCCATTTCGTAGAAGAGTTTACGCAGTTTAATAGGCTCAAATTAGCATAGTTATACATTTAATAGCAGTCAGCATTCGATCATGGCATCATGCTATCATGTCGTGCTAGATGATCAGCTGTCCACATTAAAACTGGAGTGCACCCACAGGACTCGTAAGGGTAGCTACAAATTTGGAAATAAAACTGGTGTTCTAAAAATTCTCACCATGTCCAACCTTCAAGGAAAAAAATAATTTTCTTAGCTAGTCCCAGTCAGGTAAATTAAATATACCAATGTTGAATGTGTTTACTTGCATGTGTCAAAAACTACAAAATTGTATTTATCTGTCATAAACAACTATGCACGCGTGCCCAAATCCCAGGAACACAGCGGCTTGCTTTATTTCATGTTTTATTGTTTGAACCATCACTCGTAAATCTGCTTTATGGAGATGCATCAAGAGTGCATCATGAAAAATAAAAATGCGCAACAATCAGAATCTAGACATGGCAGTAAAAACAGTGCACTTTTCCCTTGTTCCTTCACAATCAGTTTATATCTGCTATTGATTTTTGCTCAACTCCTAGTCATAAATCTGTCCTGTTTTTATTGCTAGCTTTTCTTTAGACTCCTTACTGCAAAATGCACCTATAAAATCGTGAAAAGGCATGCATGATCGTTAAGTTACATTTTACGATGTCCCGACCATGACTGACATGACACTTTGTTCACAATGTCGGCACTTACAAACTCAAACTAGATGGCAGTGATCCACAAGTTGGGCAAAGTTGTAGAGATATCAACAAACAAATGTAATAATTTGAAAATCTATTCTATATCTATTATTGATTTTTGCTCAACTCCTAGTCATAAATCTGTCCTGTTTTTATTGCTAGCTTTTCTTTAGACTCCTTACTGCAAAATGCACCTACAAATATACCAGCACCTATAAAATCGTGAAAAGTCATGCATAATCGTTAAGTTTCATTTTACGATGTCCCGACCATGACTGACATGACACTTTGTTCACAATGTCGGCACTTACAAACTCAAACTAGATAGCAGTGATCCACAAGTTGGGCAAAGTTGTAGAGATATCAACAAACAAATGTAATAATTTGAAAATCTATTCTATATCTATTTTTTACACAAGGTTGTCAAAAGTGTGAAATCTTTAAGAAAATTCATTGTCTTTCATACTGAAGTAGTATTAAATTTTCATTGCCTACATGAAACTGAAGTTAATCATAATTTAATCGCGTATTATAAAAATTATACACATAGTATGCCCTAATGTCCTTTTTGACGGAGCGTCTACAGCGAATTATACAAAAGCAAAAATAAGGATCAATTCAGTGATCGATAGAATATTTTATCGAATCGCATATGAGACGTGTCCGCACCAGACAGTTTGTCGGATTGCTGCGGCGTGTCTCGTGGTTCCTAAAAGTACTAAAACTAATAGAACTAAATTATTCATATTGTGCAGTAATGGATAACAATCCTTGAAAAGGATACCATATTCAGTGGATGTTAAAACACAAAGAGATCTACGGTTTTTATGCAATCAGTGTTATTACATTTAGAAAGTAAAAACGAACCTATTCTCAATAAAAAAATTTGCATGACTCACTCCACGAGAAGAGGAGTGGATGCTGATTCATCTACACATCATTCAAATGTCATGTTGTGGTTGAGAATCCAGATTGGTTGACTAGCTTCAATGGGCTCCAGACTGGCGTGA
>JAHZNC010002548.1:0-13741 GCA_027744095.1 Zhuqinia jingwanae | reverse complement strand
AAAAAAAACGTAAAAACGCATAGTAAGCAGAAGCAAATACTCTACGCCTGAATAATGTATGTATGTATATTAGGTATATGATGTAAAATAATGAGCCTCTCGGCTTTTTTTTTCTTCTTTTTTTCTTTCCGTCCTTTTCAACTCTTTCACGTGGAGAAGTAGTAGAAGTGCTGCTTTTGAAATTTATATTTCGTATACAAACGCACCGCAGCAGCAGTTTTGTAAAAAATATAATATAATGATGTACCTTTAAGGGCTTTTATACATTCTTTTAAAAAGTTGTAAGTTGAGTTTATATTTACTTTATCTATTCATTATTTAGGAAGAACCGTCAACGAAAATTGATATATGACTGATTTTGAGTGAAATATATTTTTCAGGTAATAAACATGAAATACAAGTGTAGTAAAGTCAGAACACTTTTCTCTTTTGCTCCTTCCTTCCCTACTTTGATTTGGGCATCCATTAATGCAATTTCAGTATTTAGTCGCATCTAAATCTTTTAAATTACTTGGAAAGGCTAAAACATGAACTCATATAGTTGTCATTATCAGTGAAAGAGTTACATGAGACATTAATATTTTTTAATAGTATTTTGAAGAGCTTTCAACGTGACAACTCTCTAAAAACATATGTAATTCAATATATACAACTGTTTTGGGATCTAGATAGTAGAATTATCATAGTTGAGGCTAATGGTAGATTATACTCTGGCTATTCTTTTAAAAAAACTTTTAGGTTGATGATGAGGATGATGAGGACTTTGTGATGAGGAGGTTGATGAGAGAACTTGAAGCTTAAAAACGTAATGAGATACACAATCATCCGTGTACCTTCATAATCACACTCATATAATGGAAGATTATAAGTTGTAGTGTAGCTGTGATGTACGCATTTTAGCTGGCTGACTTACATTATATTTTTGCCCAACCGTCCACAGACTAGACAGAAAGAAAATGATGATGATATCATACAAGTTTATTTTTATGAATAAGAAAGGTATATTAGGTATGCACCTATGTATATACTCAGACAGAGTGAAGTCAATACTTTAAAAAGAATTTTCTTTGTACATATACCTATTTATCTAGATGAGTGTTCATAATTACTAGCTTCCCTTCTTATTCTTTTTGCTCCTCGAGCTTGATCATCATCACTACCACCACCACAGTATAATAATAAGCAAAAGCACCCTTTTTAATAATTCTATACATTGCATTCACAGTCCTCATTATAAACTCGACTTAAAACTATACATAATTGTAGTAGCACAGCAGCAGCAGCAGCAGCAGCAGCAGAAACATAATAGGCATCTCATCATAATCGTCTCAATTTTCTTTTCTCAGAATTATCGGTTATGAGAAAAAAAGGGTCGCTACGGTTGATGTTCACGGTCTTGTATTTGTAGTTTAGTGAACAGGTAGTCTCGAAATTGCATTTCATGTGATACGATGATGATGACAACAACTGAACTGACTAAAAGTGCATTTAAAAAATATAGAATATAGAATTATAAAGAAGGCAATGAAATGGAATGCGCGTGAAGGGTTGATTATCTATATCAGCAGCCTAAAAACTAGTAAAAAGTTCAACATATTTTTGAAAGGAAGGTTTAAAATATGGAATATGTTTTGAAAAAACTGGAAAACTTTCTTCTTCTTTTTTCTCGAGTTGGGCTAGAAAACAAGAAGACTTTAATAATAATTTACATAGCTCTAAGGGATATTTCTGTAGATGAATAAAAAAAAACTATAGTGTACCATGCCCCACATCACATATACCTGTTTGCAAATGGCATTTTCTCAGAAGTGTTCAAAGGGTGGAATGGTAAAATGTAAAATATAGGAAGGTGCCAAATTGAACATGACACGAGAACTCTAAACATCAAAATCGGTTATTATGAATGGCGATAAATACAAGATAGGATTGTAACTCACAACATGAATAATATTTCTATATAGGTTCAAATATGCTAATGTTGATTTTATTCCCCTTCTCGGTAAAGATCATAGCATCTTGTATCACCAAACCAGCCAAGAGCCGTCAAGACAGGTGTGTGTGTGATGGCATTGTTTTGCGAACTCAAACTCAAACTGATTGCGAATGAGAAGAAGACATATTTTTTTCCTTTAGATTTCTGCGGGTGGTGGTTATGAATTTTATGTTTGAGCATCCTGTTCTTTTTCGCTATCACCACCAATAACAATTTATCCGGGCTTAAGTCTGTAAATCCTTTTAAGCCATTCACAACCTCCACCACCACCACACACAAGATGATTCGTTTCGATTCTTGAGACAGGTCCTACCGCGAAAAAATAATAATAATACAGCAAATGACTCAACGCCGTGCTCCTTCCTTCCTCCTAAAAAAAGACAATCAGGTACATAATGGATATATATGACAGAATGGATTTTTGATGGTGGTGGTGATGATCATGATGATGATGATACTTATCTTCGGATTCAAGGAATTTGACAATTACTTTTTTTTTAGTTCTTCTCTTTCCACACTCCCTATTCTATACGCTGTCATTTCATTTTATTACTATTGTAGCAGCAAAGCTAAAAAATGGATGCATACATTTTTAGTCGCCTTTTTAACTCCTCTGTTGCTACTTCTTCTACTTCTACTCCACCTTCTTCAAGGTGCTAATAAAATCATGTAATTTGTATGCAAATTTGTAGATTATGTTTTATGTGCTTTGGTACACTTTTATTACAACAACGACTACAACAACAACACGTTAAATGTGTGTTGGCTAATGGAAATGAGCAAAAAAAAGAATAATAGGCATAAAAGCTAAAGAGCGAACGAAAGGGAAATAAACATTTTGCTTTTCATTTTCATACCAATAATAATGCAAGCAAGCACCAACGAAACGCAACGCACCCGAGCGAAACCCCGTCGTCGTACGCTGTAGATCCAAAAAAAAAGAATGCTAGCAAACTTGTAAATTTACACACGCCTTAGCTCATTTGCACTTTAGCCTTAGCGTGAAAATAGTTTATTTAGAGGCAGCCAGATGTAATAAGCCATATCCTCATTAAAAAATATTTATTGAAAACTATTTTCTTTGTAGTTTTTTTTTGTATGCATACCGTTTCTCTTCATTACAGCAAAAGTGGCACATATGCATATTGGTTTTTGAACGTCAAGTCAGACGTTTGCAATTCAACCAGATAAACCACATAACTATCAATGATCCCTTTCCATTTCTTCCCAGTTCACACCACTTTAAATAAAACCACTACCGCAACGCAAGCAGCAGCAAGCTTAGCAATAAAAAACAGCCAATAAAACGATATCTTTCATTTTGCTCGCTTGTTGGTGCATTTTGGATCTGACTGAACAATATGTAGGTAGTGTTTGGACGAATTCATTCATAAATGTTGAAATGAAAACCTCAGCAAAAGCTTTAGCCAAAAAAAAAACCACGCATTCTCATCTCACATATATATCTCCTCTCATCCCAGAATTGTATGTGTGTGTGTGTCACGATCCACAAAGATAACAGCAACTGATTAAAAAATTGTGTATTTCTTCCATTGCATGTCATATAGTCATATCACCAACACCAAAATTGGGACACATTTCCAATTTCACTACTTGCTAAAAGGATTATATATTCCAATGTCAATGCTCAAGGAATAAAAGGTATATGTATGGAATGTAGAATAGGTAATAAAACGTTGAATATATTGCCGTTGTCTCTGTTTCCTTTTTTAACTGTTCGCAAAGAGATTTTTAACTTTTTCATTTGATGATCGACTATATTTGATAAGATATAAGTATAATATGACCTTTTAGCTGTTACTATTATTATTATTATTATTATTATTATTATCATATGGATGATTCACTTCACGGTAACAGCGGATGTCATTTAATAGGCAAAAGTGAGATACAGAAACATAAAAAGATATATAACAGTTCAAAGTATATATTTCTTATCGGTTTCATAAATTTTATGTTGCAGTCAGCAAACGGCAGTATAATATCTACAGGGTCCTTGTTTTATGTCGGCCTTTTTATTTTGCATATTTTTTTTTTCAACACACACATAATGTATTCATATATGTACATAAATGTCAAGTAGATTGGTATATCCAATTACTTATTGGTAGTTTGCGTTGAATTGGGCGTAATATTTTGCAAAAAAAAAGTTCAATTAAATTGTGAGAGACGTACAGGAGACGTGGGAAGGTGAGTTCACTTGACGACACAACTGTTATGTCATTGTCTATAGTCTGGTGTTGTATATTTATTATTTACATCATACCAGTTTGATCTCATGTACTTTTCATAACGTATGAGTCATGAGTATGAGTATGTAATTATTAATTAACTTTTCTTCAGAAGAATGAACTTTTATAAGTGGATGACGTATTGAAGAGCGCATATTTAATTATTAATTATGATGGGAACACGTGCGAGTATTGCTCTTATATGAACATTTTGTAAATTATGAAATAAATTAAGAATATCGTGTATATTTAGTTTGGAATCATTACGCTCATTTTTCCATCTTGTATATCATTATGTGTTACTGATCACTATGTTCCAACCATTTGCGGCTAGTTTGTAGCATGTTGGGATTGCACAATGATTCATCATCAATGCCATGCTCGTTATTTGTATCACCAAAAATATCACCAAACATGACATTTCTACTTTAAATGAATTTATTTTAAAGGAGTGCACCAATAATAAGGCTACAAACAAACTATAAGCAACCGTGTAGTGTAGGTAGGTACACACATTTATAATTCGCATGTCGAGGTGGAAATTGTTGCGGTCAGTCTTTTAAATGGCATCTCGCACCTTTCAGGGATTATGGTACTTAGCGCCGTGACTCATACGATGTATGTATATGAGTAGCTGACTTTTGGCATGCAATTATACAGCCAAAAGTGTAACACCTATATTTCATGACCATTATTGTATTTAATGGTCAACAATAACCGTATTATTATTACTGTATCAATGCTGCAAAGTACAAATGTTTACTAATAATCCTGCTATTTTAAATTTATGATAACAATTATTATTATCATGTTTGTTTTTGCATACGAAATACTTGTATACCTACTACTGCATTGCATTGATAAAGAAGTATATATGCATATTTGTTCTTGTTTGTGAGCGTTAAATAGTTTCTTGAGACGGATAATAATAATTTATTTTAATATGACATGCACTTTAAAATAATAATGCGCCTTAGAACAAAAAAGGATCGCATCTTGGCACTGTTTACTTTAACGATTACAAAACTGACAACATTAAGGACATGTCGTAAAAGAAATTTTTATTTGCAATTTAGTGCGCTGTTGCATCTTTGTGCATGTGCCATACCATAAGTACCATTAGTAAAATCCACCTGCACCACTTCTAGCGCGACGGCGTCTATTATTATTAAATATTACAGATTCATCTACGTTCTTCACAACCCATTTAATTTTTGTCCACCGCCTTTTTATAATTTCACGTCTGACACTTATGATGATTGTGATGATGAAGATCACGAGGATGATAAAAATAATGAATATTGGCAGTAAGAGAGATTATAATACTTTTTATAATAAATGTGTACCTATACATACTACATAACTCGCTTGGATAGTTGGAATGCATATTAAAACACTTTGTTTGTTCAAAATACACCAACAGTCAACAGACCATTGCCGTGTCATGTAATAAAAAGCACGTTATTTGCGCCTTTTTGCGTTCTCGTATTTTGCCTTGGCATCCCTGCCAAAGGAGGATTTGATTTGGCTCAAAACTTACCTTATATTATGTGGAGTTATACAGTGGCACTTTGCGTTGTTTGTTTGTCGGCTTTGTTGTTTGCTATTATGGTTCTTCCATTCTTCTTCCTTTTGAAAATGAAAAATGTCATATGGCTGCCAGTTCATTTTCTCATTTTTTTTATTACTATACAATTTTGTTTTCAATGGAACCCATTATTTTTTTTGCGAAATCTATCTGTAAAATGTTCATGAAATTTAGAGATGCAAAATAAATATTTTACACACTGTCCTTTTTTATTTCCAATAACAAAAATGTTTTAGAAACATTGCCAAAAGTTTATTGTCGGCGATGACGGAGGTGGCAAATAGAAAGCACCATCATACATAAGGCATATATGTAAGCTGTAAGAGCCAAACAAGTGGAAATGAAAGAAGAGAAGTGCGAGTTAAGAGTTCTTGAGAAAAGTACTATTTTGTTGTTGATATGCAGATCAAAGCAACGACATCAACCACAGAAGAAGATGATCATGATGATGAACACGCAACGGCTTTATTATTATTGTCATTTTTATCATCATAACCAACTAACCGACAGTCTTCATACCAAATATTTAAAAAGTATAACAGTCCGCTTTTTATAAGCTCTTACTGTAATATAACCAGGGAAAGAAGCTCAAACTTGCATGGCAGTCAAAAGAACATGAGCGTAGCAACCTACCAAAAAAAAGGAAAACCCACATGCTTGTGCGAAAGCCTGTTTTATTATTTTATTTTATACTGTGTCGGTAGTAGATTGAGTGAGTTGAGTACAAAAAAACAAGATAGTAGTAGTACAAAACGGATCAGAACGCATCTTCACATCCATCAGCATTAAACATCACACGTCTTTTCCACAAGGAGCAAGTTACTCACGCGCTCTCTCTCTCTCTCACTCTCTCCCTCTTCTGCAGAGACGGAGATTGAGCAAAAACATATTATAACTTTTAAGCAACTTGGCTTTTTCTTCTTTCTTGTCTCGGTGGTAGTGAAGAGACGCACACAGACAGAGAAAGGAGATGAAGAAAAGTTGTAAATGGAATGTTAGATAAGATGTATCGTACACATGTCTTGTACACACACAAAACCCGACACATACAAAGAATTTTTGTTGTTAAAGATGAACATGATCTTAACTTGTATCTGTATACTACATTATAATAAAAAAAGAATAAAAAAAAATTTTTTTATAGTAAAATATGCATTGAGGTATGCAACTTACTATATACTTTTGCTCTCTGCAGAAATTCATCAAAAGAAAAAAAAGAATATTGCAGCAAATAAAATAACTGCTCATTCATTTAGTTAAATTTGTTTTTGATGATGTGCGTTTGTACTATTATATGTACGTGCCAAACCTACATTAAGTGTGTGTGATGGAACTTTATATATTATATAAATATGCGTATAGTAAAAAAAAGTAGAAGAAAAAAGTTTAGCTCCTTTCATCTCTTCGACAACAGCAAGACAGACTGGAGTAAGTATAGTGAACAGACAGAATAATCATTTTTCATCGGGAATAGCAGGCGACGATACGGCACAAGAAAAGGAAGTTGAGAACAATTCTCTGATCTTCATCACTTGACATCTCACAGTGTCATAATATGGTCTTGTTGTCCTCGTATTCACTTGCACATGATTATTACCCGTGTTATTATTTTTTTTACTGCTAGGATGAAGATGATGATGATGATGATGATGATTTTGATACTTGGTATGAATAAACTATTGTGTCATATACAAACATACATATACTGTTTTATATGTACGGTATAATATACCGAGGTGGAGCAAAAGTAATGTGTGCAATGCAAAGCAAACAGGGCAGAAGATGCTGATGTAATTGATGATGATAATAATAATGAAGGATGAGAACGAGACGAGAAAAGTTTGTCATTGTCATGTGTTATGATGGGTATGCAAACTATGTGCCACAAAATAATGCCATCTAATACAATAGCAGAATCTCAAAATAAACGTAATCATAATCGTCGTCGCCATGGCCAATTTTTTTTTTGGTCTCTATTGTGTGGTAGTGGATCACATGCTACGTATATATATTTTGTTAGATACAAAATACAAACTTTTGCTTTATTTTTAATGAGAAAACTTCGCCATGGCCAATTTTTTTTTTTGGTCTCTATTGTGTGGTAGTGGATCACATGCTACGTATATATATTTTGTTAGATACAAAATACAAACTTTTGCTTTATTTTTAATGAGAAAACTACGCACATCCCATTTTTTTTTTAGAAAAAAAAGTATTTAAAACACCTCTGCTCATTATAAACTACCAACCACTGCCACATCATCATATGATATACCCACAACCTCCCAGCTACCTAGTTGAAATCGATATAGGATTAACATTTTTTTTCGTCTTTTTAAATGATTTTTATATACTTAATACGCAGCAGCCAAAAAAATGATGTATTATCCTCCCAGTCTCCTGACGCAAAAAAACAGGAATTATAATAATAATAATAATAATAATCATCATCATCATCCCGATTATCCAGTAAAAAGGGATAGCAACCATATTCTTGCAGTCACAAATATTGTTCTGTATGTGTGACTTTTGGCTCACATTCTTCTAACGAAGAAGTAGCAATCATTCAGCACATAAACGAGTCAACATCATTATAAAAAAAGCTTGCTTTTTTTGGCGAAAAGTAATCACTAACTACTATCATAAACGCTCGTCATTTTGGTACCTCGACTATTCCTATCCCAGCCAGCCAGCACGTTACTATAATATAGTAGTAGCACGACAGGTCGGCTACAAAAGGAAAAAAATCTTCCCATCTTCTATAGCCTTTTCTTTAAAAAAGAGCGTCGTGATTCATATATAATAAAAATGATAATAATTGGTTGAATAAGTATCATGGAAAAATACATTCGGATAAATATGTATGCAAATATTTATATGCATATCTGCATTTAACATGATCAATGATCATCAACTCTACATTTTTTTGTATGAATATGTGAATCATCACTCAAATCATTGTACTACGACGCTTTTCTATACTCAGAATCACAGAGCTAGTCTGCCACGACGCCACAGGAGGAAAAAATAATAAGTCATCGGTGATTTCACCGGTATATTTATTTTCATTTATTGCTCCACACCACATTTGCGTTTTCAAAAGACATTCATCTTTTTTAGAGGCTTTATTGTCCTTTTCCTCCTCCTCCTCCTCACCTCAGAAACACCATTTTTCTTCTTTCTCGTAGCTTTTCCTTACAAACTACACACGCCATGCACCACCACCAAAGTGCAGGAAAAAAACCTGCTTGTGCTCCAAATTATCCACCTGCATATCCTGCTTAATGCANTTTTCTTTTTTTCTCGTAGCTTTTCCTTACAAACTACACACGCCATGCACCACCACCAAAGTGCAGGAAAAAAACCTGCTTGTGCTCCAAATTATCCACCTGCATATCCTGCTTAATGCACACCCCTTTACTCCATTTCATATATTTTTTTTCCTTTGAATATAAAAACAGCAAACATTCCAGGGGTTTTGCAGATTATAGATATATGGTTTTTTGGATGACAGCTAGAATGAGTTTCAGTCTGCTAATATTTGCACGTTACAAGCGTAGGTAGGTATGTATGCACATATTTCAGTTTTTTTTCAAAATAAACAACTATATATCGTGTTACATATTATGAGCCACATTATACATTTAAAAAAGTGGCATACTTACATTTCTATTTCCATAATGAATATATACCTATATCTACTAATTAAATGTGTGTCTAGAACCGAAACTCAGCAGCTCTCTCACCTCAACCCTCACTCTCAACATTTTCGACCTCAACATTACCAAACAAAGGCACAACCGATATTGGATCGCTTGACATGTAAGGCAAAAACAACATGGCACACTTTGTACGTGTGTGTACCTGTGCAACCTAAACTAACTCTTCTCTGAGGTGATCGGCATGTCCTCCTTCCTTTCCAACCTTTTTATTAATAGTTCAACACACAGCCACTCTTAAAACTCATATCGAGACAATAACCGACCAAAAAAATAATGATTATATATTCTATCCAATAGATATTCTCCTAATGTAATAATATATTCTACTCTCCTCAGTAATATTATTATTATAATACGTACGTTTGGTATTCATATAATATTCAAATAAGCACAATGCTACTACCTTAATAAAAACGATATAAAAAGAATACAGTTAAACACGGCCGCGTACACACATGTGCACATACATTAACATTACAATTTTGTGGTGGTATACGTATATTATATTGCTGCCTGCTGTTTTCTTAATTCTTCCTCCAACAAACAATCAGTAAAGTGCAATGTAAGAAATTCAAGAAAAAAACAATTTTGTCTTATATTACATGGATTTGAAATCATAAAGCACATTGCAACAAAACCTGCCATTATGCTCGTAAAATTCTACTTATTATTACCAACTATGCTGGTATTATATTATAAGGTACACTTACATTTTTTGTGCTCTTGAGTATACTTGAATACTTTAGGTTTATAATGACCTAAACCATTTGCATATATGTATGAACCAAGCACATATTTATTATTCATAATAATAACCGCTTATATGCTTGGTGGACACTCTTAAACAAGTCGCATAGTATTATAGATGTGTGCAACTCAAGGTACACTGGATTAAAAGAAGCAGTAAAAGTAAAGTAATGAGTAATCGTATAATAATAGTATTCAGTATCGGGCATGTAATGAAAAAGGAAAACAAACTTAGACTTATTATTACTATTACTATACATTATACACCGCCACCACAACTCGCGTTTTTATAAATGTACCTATTTGTATATAAACCTATGCGTACACAAAGTCATCTATTGTTTAATGGGCGCTCACAACGCAATGATATATCACGTTAATGTATTGTAAATGCATTCATATGAATGTAAGCCGACTTGCATACTTTTGAAATATGTACGTTGAAAGAATTTTTTGTAGCCTATTGTATTATTATTACTCCTTCTAGGATTCATTCATCACCATCAAAAGCTGCATGTGGTCAACTAAAGAGGAAATGAACATGGTACCTTTCAGCAATTGAAGCATTTCTATCGAGAGAGAGAACTAGCACGAGTAAAAGAAAACAGGTAGATTAGTAGATTATAACAATCAACGCATTGAAACCAAATGTATACATGCCATACTCCGTGTGCATGTATAAATTCCATGAAATACACAGTGCAGTGCAATGGCATGTGCAGTGTTTTGGTATGTGGAAAAAGGGTTGGAATTTTGTCCCTTTTGATTTGACTTAGAAGTTAACTTCTCTAAAGACTTGTTTTATTAGTACAACAAGTGGAAAATTCAATGACCCAACAAACCTAAAAAAAAAATGTTTCGACTTTTCGAGGAATCCAATTAGAATATTTGTTCAATATTGCACAGCTTTCACTTAACAATTTTGTAATGATATTCCAACAACTTGTGCACAGGTGCCTATATAAAAATATATACAACTACATACATGTTTTTACAACGTTTGTATATGGTTTACATAATATTTAACAAGGGGAAATTTCCACATTGCCTTCCGGAATTTTATAGCATTATAATATTTATATTCATGTTTATATGTTTTCAGCAAGACGGATTGCCGCCTTTGCTTCCTCTCTCTGTTGCATAATTTATTTGCATCCTTTTTTGTCACGATCCCTTATTATGCCGCGTGCTCACCTAGAGCTCCCATTTTTTTGTAAATAAATAAGCAGTCGTATGAAAAAGGAAAGGTAATATATAACATGTATACCTACAGAGGTGACAATTCACAGGTCAGACCATGATGCCAAACCAACATTCTATTATGCTGGTGAGGTGATAGCATTTTTTTGGTTGGAAAAATCCTTTAATATTTTAGAATGTAATGGGGGTGTTTATACGATAACAAAACAACGTCAAGGTAGATAGACTTGCAACGCATCGTATAATTAATTTTTTAACTTGATAGCTTTTGGAATTGGTTATAAATAATCCGGTCCGCACACCAAGCAATAATAACAACTGACAACACAATGAGGTCGTTGATTTCCCCTCGCCCTATGAATTTTGTATGAGCGAATATTATATGACTTGAATAGTATGAAACTCCAGGACATGGCAGAGAGTACACCAATGATGAAAGAGTTATCAAAGAGGAAAAAAGAAATAAATTATTTATTTACTGACCTTCTGGAATAATCGGCACTTTCTTCGGCACGTTAACAAACACGCTCGTTTGTCCTCCCACACTGCTCACCGACGTGGCATTGGCCATTGTTGTTGCTCCCGGAAGCGAGATCCCTCTCCTAACCATGTCCACCGAAACCGCCCTATTCCTCGTCTTGGTCCCATCCGGTTGCTTATTATTGACCCCATCATTGATCGTCTCTTCCAGTCTTTGGGGGGCCCTTTGATGATAACCCTGGTCGGCCGAGTGACTACTAAAAGTCGGCTCATGAAGACTCAATTTGTGATTGTGAGGATGCACCGGGCCCTGATGATAGTGGTACTGCTGCGGGATGTTTAGCAAGGTTGGTTTATGACTGGAGGGCGTCAGAAATTTGGCAAGAATGGAAACCCCTTTCCCGTATCGGTGATCTGCAACAGGATCAAGAAGTCCAGAACTTGAGATTGCTTCACGAAGAGGCTCCCCTACACAAAAAATTATATACTTATTTAATAAGGGAGTCTACATAAAAGGCAAGCACAAGAACAAGTAGCAGGAGTAGCAGCTGCAGCAGCACGAATCTTTTCTCCGTTTTTTAATACGCAAGGGTTGTTTTTTATTGCTGAATGGTCGAGTTTGCATAATATTTTCTTCAAACAGTAGAGCAATACAAAAATTGTTTTGTAGGCATGTATTATTTAAGGTAAGACAATAACAGCAAAAATGAATAACGTCACTCATTCCATTTTCTGTTTTTTCCTCGCTCCCACCACAACTTTCCCCGTTTATTGTTTCCCATTCATTATTTACCAATTTAGAAAGCTTTCCCCCCAAACAAGTCAGAGTGTGCTTGATCACCAGCAGCAGAAGAAGAA
Organism: Zhuqinia jingwanae; assembly: GCA_027744095.1. Classification (NCBI taxonomy): domain Eukaryota; kingdom Metazoa; phylum Arthropoda; class Collembola; order Entomobryomorpha; family Paronellidae; genus Zhuqinia; species Zhuqinia jingwanae. The sequence goes on along the minus strand of JAHZNC010002548.1, from coordinate 901 downwards.
GAAGAAGAAGACCGTCAGGCCGTCTCTTTTTTCTCTTTTTACACAACAGCTACTCACACTGAATGAACTGAGGGGCTACAGCATCTAAAAACATTCCTAAACAGTAAGCAAAAATATATTTCACGAAATAAAAAAAATATTACAAACATACATATATATATATTATATTATATCATATTTATATATATAACGATATACCATATAAACATGCATATTACTATTATTCTTATTATTTGTTATACAAAAGTTATCAAATACATATTCCCGATTTATATATTTGGTAAGCTTCTTTACTTTCTACATCAATGTTAATATACATACGCACTCAATTTCAATTTCTCTCCATCAAACCATTTACAATAACACACCACCCCCGTCTTCCCTTTCTCACGTTCCCCGTCAAGCATAGTAGTTGGGTACATAATCACATGTTCCCTTGACTGACTGAAGATTGGATAAAAAAATAAATAATATCCCCAATAAATGTACACTGTTGTTTTTTCTAGATCATTGTGCGATTGGGATTCCCGCGTTCAACCTTCTCATTTCCAAAGTACAACTAAAAACGGATAAACACCTTTTCACCTTTATCCTTCCAAATTCCAAATCGATCTGTTTTCCATTATTCCTGAACACGGGTTCTTTATATGTAGCAGGGTTATATATACCTATCTATCTATATATATATTTCATTGGCAGTCCGACCAACTAAATATATATTGAACATTGCGGAAAAAAAGATTAGGGAAAAAAATTCGGACGGGCGCGTGTCTAAGTCTTCTGTACACTCTAACCATCTGCTATTTTACCCAATTTTTTTTCTGTCGCTCTCTCTTTTGAAAATAGTCTAAAAAATATTCAACTTTGTAGATCATAATGGTGATGATGATGATGATGGTTG
>JAHZNC010002547.1:0-44787 GCA_027744095.1 Zhuqinia jingwanae | reverse complement strand
CATACAAATTTAGTCTGTCTGACAAATAACATAGATGGAGAAGGACACACGCACAACAAACAAACCTTGTTATATACACACATTTTCATTCTGTTTCTCAGTAGAATTTCTCTTCCTTAGCACCCAGCAGCAGCAGCAACAGCAGCACTAGCTCAAATGAGTCTAAATGTGTATATATCGTTGATGGTGCTAAGATGATAATCAAGAAAGGGCGTTAGGGCAGAATAGTTGCCTGCGCAAAATACATCGAGAAGGAGGGCTAACTCTGAGAAGTGTACATAAAAAGGAAAAACCAAACCAAAGTGAAAAGAAATCTATATTCATCTCATGTTTCCTCGTCTGGTACTTCGTCGTATAGCCTTCCCGCATTTATTATACCACTGCATCTCCCTCTTTTACATTCCTTTCCTTCTCGTTACACTACTACCACCACCACCACCGCCATCATCATCACTGTCGTCGTTCCCATTCTCATTTCGTAACTCACAGCTATATAATATGTAGTTGCTAGTTTTTATTTTGCATATTCTAAGCATGCTCGTGTGTGTATCACTTGTTTGTTTTTCCTTTATAAATATTCCCATTCCCGTTTGTTGTTGAACAACATTCCAGATAATATGCACAAGATTTCTTCTCCAATAGAGAGAAAAAGAGAGAGAGACTTATTCTTATTATGAATTTCATTTTCCACCACCCTTCACATTTTCCCATCTTTTCCCTCAGCAGAATATCAACAAGAAGTTAAGTAATTTTCTCGTACACACATACACACGCAATAACGTGCACATATCTATTTAAGTACTCATAATATAAAACACATCAACTTTTACCAGAACACACTCAACGAGGCGAAGAAACTCAACAACTCAAGGCCATTATCCTCTCCCCAACACTCAAAAATATCACATCACACAAAAACTTCAATAAGTACTCCACCTCCGGAAAATCGTTAACTGCTAGTTTAACTTTTTAAGACAAAAAATATATTGTATGCCTATATAAATAGATGGAGAAAGCCCCATAATAATAATAATAAAATACACAGCGTGGTGAACTACCGTTATCATTAAATGCCAAAAAAAAACTTACAATATGCAATTTACATACTTATGTACATTTACATCGTTTAGAAAAAAGGTAGTAGTGGCATTTAAGTAGTCAACTTCACCGGTACATTAGTGTAGTTGGTGGAAAATACTAAAAACTTGATACAAGAGACCAAAATTTTTGTAAGAGAAAAGGCTAACAACATTGCATAAAATTTGTGAATGGGGAAAAATGTGCCAAATGATATCAGGCGATAGGCATTGCTTTCTTTTTTCTTTTATTAATTGCCAAAAAATGGAAAGAGCAAAGCTGGAAACCTCGTTCCCTGTTGTCGTGCGTATACCACCATTAACCATAATAGGTGTGTAAGACCAAAAACTTACACTAAAATAAAATACGCAACCGTAGAGTAGTAGTAGTAGATCTTTGCATTCATCAATTCAATTCATCCTTATTACACTTTCTTTTCCCTTTTAACTAACTTAATGAATCAGATGCCGTGCGGTACATACATATACATAGCTGGACTTGGCTTAATATGAATAATGTAGTAAATTATATATTTTGGTGCGTTTTATGTACATACATTTACATTAGAGTAGCATTTTTAATTATTCATAACCCCATGCATTGCACAAAAACACTTATAAATCCTTGCAAAACTTTCGCCATTACTTTCCCCTGACTTGACTGAACGATATACTATTCTATTATTTTTTTTCTAAAGTTTCCCTTTGGTACATCTGATAAAACCCGAATTGAGTATATATTTTATATGTGCATTATACATATGTAAGTATATACTATGTACAACATAGAAAAAGTCTATTGTATATCACGTTCATTCTCTTTTACGACAGGAGTTTTCGTCGAAAAGAGGGAGAGGAGTGAGCACAAGATATCCGCAGTGTAGCAAAAAAAACGTGTAATGTACCAACTTTACCAACCGAACCGAACCCAATGTTAAATGTATAGCAACAGAGAGGAGGACTCACAGCAGCATTCATTAATTCCAAATCGTGTGTGTACCTTTTATGGTATGATATTAACCATTACTTTAGTGGATTTTAGCTTTTTATAGCATCAGCAGTGGCATATAATAACAACAGCAGAAAAAATATACACTAGTACAAAGGATAAGTAGCATGCCTAGGGAAATCCGGTTCGACGGAAGAGCCCATCGGATTAATTCATTACCATGCATTAAAACAGAATGCTTTCCAAAGATCCATTTAGCCAGAAAGAGAGGAGAGAGAGAGAGAGCGGAGGACCTTACATTACTGTGTTTCCTACATACACAAACACACACACACACTTTTTTCTCGTCTCATTTTTCCGAGAAGTAATATGGCTTTAAAACCAACCAGCAACAGCAGTTGTTTTCAGTAGTCTCATCTCCTCACATCTCACTTGCTTTTCCAAACTCTGTTTGCGTGCTTCTTTAGATTATATAATAAACCTACACAACACAAACATACAACAACGCAAAAACTTCAATATTGTAATCGGCGGAGGCTGTACACAGAACCCAACTTACATGTAGTAAATCTTCCAAAATGAAAGTAATTTTCTCAGCAGCAGTAGCATAGTAAAAAAAACAAGTAAAGCCATATCTACACCATTCTTTACTACTGATACTGCTATTACCCTCATCAACATTACCATCAGCAGAGACAAGGCATCCAACCCAACTTTTTTTTAAAATAATACTTCAATTCTTTTTCCCGTACCTTCTGCTTTCGCAGACCTCTCAGTGGTATGATCTGATCGCAATACATAAAAACAAACAACGATCAATATACATTTTATACTGACAAGGATGGCAGACAGCAGAATGGGATTTAATTCAAAGCCTGGAAGTTTAAAAAGTGGAAAAAGTAAATAGATAACTGATGGGATTCCTTACGTCACAAAATAGAAAAAAAGGGAAAAAACCATGATAATGATGATGATGAGCATGAAGAAAAAAATCACGGTAAAAGTAAACAACTCAGTGAACATGGACTACCATTTCCAATAAACCATAAGAAAAGTGAAGAACCTTACGCAAACACCATTTTCTGGTTTGTTGGTCGAGTCCAATTCCAATGGTTGCTCGTGCATAGGTATACTTTCGACACAGTCAACGAACCTACGCACATGTAGCCCTTCAAGCAACTCCACCACTCACAGGTATGTGGTATCTGGAGGCAAATATATAGTGCTTACTTTCGACTATTTATTTGTTTCGTGCTTATTTTGTCTTAAAACGAAGAACACGACTACAGAAAAGATGCTTCTTCCCATTAAGATCCAATTTTATTTGGAGAAAAGTAGGAAAAAAGACTGTTATCTCCCCGTCATATAGGCATGCCATGTTTAAAGGAACTTGAAAATAGCATAATGTATTTCCATCTTTTCAACCCAAGCAAAGAAAACTCATAATAAAGTAAAGTAAAAGCCCTTAAAAAGAAATGAAAAAATGCCCCAAGGAAGGAAACGTATTCCACCAAAGGTAGGCTGCTTTTTTACAAGCTTCCATTACTTCTCCTGTATTTATTTTCTTCCTCCCTTTAAGCTTTTATGTTACTTACTAGATTTCTTTTTTGGATGAAGCTTGTCAAAAGATGTGGGATATTATGTGACAGAAAAAAAGGAGTGAAAAAATAAGGAAAAAAATCTGAGTATTGTGATTGCACTTGTGTACGTACATCCATGTAAAGTACATTCATCTTCCAATCCAACTAGACTGAATACCTTAGCTTCTATAATGCACTTCCGGATGGGCAAGCAGAGCAGAGCAGAAAATACACAAACTTATATAGTGGATAAGGGAACGTGGGAAAAAAGGAGAGAGGCAAAAATTCACGTACTATAAAACAACAATAATATATATTGTAGCTTTCTGCTTGTATCTTCCGAGTTTCTTCTCTCACAGAACCGAGGAAAAAATAATGGTAATAATAGTAGTTATCCTCAAGTAAATATTTCTTGCTATTGTGTCTTTTTTCAGTCGTTGCATCTCTGTGTATAACATGCCTGTATACAACAAAAACTATCACAGTTGAGTATTTTTTTATATGCGGGGGACGGGGGTTGTTGTAAGCATCAAGACAAAACTCTGACGATTCTACAACAATCACTATTACTATTATTTGCTTACATTCCTTCTACCACTATTACCACCACCACCACTTGAACAATATGAGGACAGCGGATCATCATCTTCGAAGATCGATATATAAGGTTACTCTGATTCTCTGACTCTCTCTTCTATTTTGTGTCTACAAGCTGCTGCAAGACAAGACAGGGAAAAAAAGTTATAGACAGGGAGCACGACGAAGGAAAAGAGATGGATAGATCCAGATAAATGTGCATAGTTCAAGGAGAAATTGTACTCTACATCTTCACAAAACCAAGCTACACAAAATATAGAGTGGTGCGATGGAGTGAGGGATCTTAAGAAAAAAAGAAGGGAGAGAAAAAGAGGGAGACAGAAAAGGACCAAAAAGTTACACGAATGACATTCGATTATCTAGCCATTTCATACTGCTCTTCCGTTTGTGTGTTACATACTCTACTACTGCTGCTTCTTATTTTTATTCCCACTTCTTTCTTTAGTTCTCTTTTCTCTCTATTATGTCCTTCTGTAGTCGGTTTATATACATAAATACATATAAATGGAAGGAAATCGGCTTTTCCCCTTTTCTAGTTTCTTTTTCTCATATCTTCTTTTCGACTGTTCAACTTTTTTAGGCTACTGCCTCCACCACCACCATCACCACTGCTGTTATATAGGTAAGTAAACAGTCCGATTCACCAGGAGCCAAAGTCAAATAGAAAAGTATAGAAGCCAGAAAAGCAAGCAACCATCTAAAAAAAGTCAGTAAAGAGTGAGGACACTGCACCACTACTACCACCACCATCGACTCAAGTCAACATTCAACTCTCCACAATCCTCATCCTCACACACTACACAACTACACACAACTATTACATAAAATAAAAAGCCTTTTCTATATACTTATGTTCTCCGGCTCCTCAATGCAAAGCCAAAATTCTCTCCAAAGCTTTGAAACTATTAAAAAGAAATACGGCTCTCGTAGCAGTGGTACTCGTTTTGGGAAAACGTAGGCATACAATCTTGTTCTGGAATTTTTATGTCCACATTCACAAAGAAGCCCACTACTCAACTCTCTATATATACTTAAGTATAATATGGATGTGTCCCTCCTACGAAAGAAAATGGCTTTGTTTAGGGGGCTCACATGGGAAAGAGGAGACACTAGACAATTCCATGGGACAACAGAATCTCTGTAAATATTCCAATACAATCTTGTATGTTTGGTTGTCATTCTTCTTGTCTGGGAAGTGACGCATAGTAAAATGGTAAAACTATGTCCCTATTTATTTACCTTGTTCCTACTTTGGGAACAGTTATTTCTGAGAGCAGTATGAGTGATCCAAGCACTCTTTGCCTAGCTTATATCTCCGTATCGCTAAAAAAAATATTATCATGCAAGAGCAACACGCACGCAGCAGTTGTACCTTTTTTTTCTAGCAACTTTTATACCTTCCTTTCTGACTAGTAAAAGTATAAATAACAAGATAACACATATATAAACCAGTTACTATTTTATGCATGCATGCAACATAACTTTTATATTTACTACAGAGCATGAAAACAATACAGCCCATTTTTTCATTTCCTTAAGTACAAGAAACGTAAAGAAAAAAAAGCTTCAATTCCTCTTCAAACAAAAAACTCTAATATATGCAAATACATATAAAATACTACCCACTTTTCTTCACCATTATCTGAAAAAATAAGCGTTAGAATGGTATATATGCATGTATGGTGCTTTGCATAAGAGAAATAAAATAAATGAAATGTTTGAATTGGACACACAAAAAAAACAGCAGGTATACAAAACACACTTTTACAATTTTGGGTGAACAAGAAAAGAGATAATACTTTTTACATGATTTTCTCCAATATCATCGTAACTTTCCCAGAGGAATTCACCCATTTTCTACTGAAATGACATTTATATTCATTCAGGTACTATCAGAAATAAAGGTAAAAGAGAATCTTATTTCTATGTATTTATCTCTCTCTTTTCTCTGTGTACTCTCTCTCTCTCTCTATCTAGCTCTCTAACACTTTGAATTGTATTACATCTCTCTCTACTGGTACATAGCAAGCAGTTTGAACAAAAAATAAGGGGAAAAGCTTCAAGAGAAAGAAAAAAAAGTGATAGGAAAAGCCTGAACAACTTTCTTCCATTTTCACGTTTGTAAGTCCCGTTTCTAAACGAGACTCTGAAAGGATTCTAAATCCCATTAAGTGACTACTACATACTTCTATCTGTACAAGTGCAACTACAACTATATAACACACACACACACTTTTTTCTGCTCCCCTTTTTGCTTTATTTTTTCTCCTTTACTATTACTTTTAGCCATTCCCATGAGAGGCTATTAATTTCACTCCGCTATAGACAAAGTTGTTGACTATATCATCCCTGTTGTGACTATGTATGCATGTTTTCATGTCTGGTGGAAGCACGTTCGCTCATACATACATATCGACTATTATAATAAAGGAGAATACCATATTTCCTGTGGAATATACATGTATCCACCACTACCACCACTGCTGATATGCTGTTTGTTACGTAATACACGGATAATGGCTTACTTATGTCATTTGTGTAGTATTTTAGTGCAGCTGAAAAAAAGAAAGAAAATAAAGGCACTAACAAGCGCCAGCAATAAAAAAACAAACACAAAAACAAACATAAACACCAGCGCCATTCACAACATTGTATACATGTAGGTATGGTCTAGCCACCCACCACCAATCTACCGCAAAGACCAGAGCACAATATTTTGTTTTGCCTGTCTGACTGATTGTGAGAATGTATAATACCGCTGTATGTGCATGCCGGTGTTGTGCAGTAGTAGTAATGCATAATCTAAATATCTTTATTTATATATGCGCATATTATAGTTTTCTGATAACGTGCCTTCCTCACCTGCACCTGGTTCACTACTACAACAGGTGAACAGTGAAAGGTGGGATGTGATCAAAAGGAATAGTGTAACGATGAAAGTGATAAAATCTAAGATGGATGATGTAGATATGTCTACTTGATACGCTGCTTGCATAAATAAAAAGTTTTCTTCTTCAACCTTTTCATATATTTTCAATTTTCTTGGTGTAAAGCATTATTGGGAAAAAATATATAAAAGAAAATTGATATAGGTAAATTTAATATATGTATATTTTTTGTATATTCATTCATCGAGAAAATTGTTTGCCTAACATTGCTGTTTTTATTACTCTTATTTTTTTATTATAAATAATCTACTTTGCTTGCTACCTAGAACAAGTAATATTACATAGCAAATAGCGCTAACATGCAGGAATCTTATGCATGTTATGCAGTGAAGCATTTTCTTTTGCTTTTAGGTAGCCACACTCATTCCACTCTACTTACATAAAAGCCCCATAATCAACAAAACTAACATTTTTCTCTCTTCTCTCTAGAGAGCAAAGGCCGTCGTAAGAAAAGAAACAAAGAATACAATACAACCTTTCACCCCACAAGCAAAAAAAGCAAAAACAAGAAGAAGAAAATAAAGAAAAATGGATAAACACAAGGTACTACTACCAACACCACTAATACTACTACACAAATACAACAAACACCACATACAACATACATACATGTTATTTCCTTCCTCTTCCAAAAATAAAAAGTATCCTCCTATCTATACAACATTCATCCACGCAGCAGCTTTCCTTTTTTTCATTTAAAACTTTCTCTCAACTTACAAGTAAGCCTGCAGCCACACAACATAAAGAAACAAAGTAATAATAATAATATAATATTATAATATATATTGAGAAAACCCTCTCTGCAATAAGTATACAGAGTTGTGTGTGAGTAGTAAATGAGTAGCTATCATGCTAGGGTATTTTATGCCGTTGAAAAACAAGACTCCATACTACGACTACTGACGATAATGATGACGATGTTCTCTCTTTCTCTCTCTCTAGCTCCCTCTTCGATTTTAGTATGCTTCCACCATACATGTGTATGGAGCTACATATTTTTCACTACATAAGTTTGATTTCTGAATCTTCGGGAGATTTTAATCTATACGAAGGAATTTTGGATTTTTTTTCTTATTCTCATTTTCTTTCTTCGATCGCCAAAATTAAATTCTCCACGGGGCACACAAGAGAGTTTTGTTCATATCAAATCTAAACCATATCTCCAGCAAACCCTCCTTCTCATCATCATGCTGGAATAAGAAGAAAGAGATATAGATATTGTACATATCCAAACTAGTAAACCATAGTCTCATGGACAATCTGATATATTTTTATTTTGGAGCAAAAGCGAGGCCAAGCCGCACCCTAACTTTTTTCTCACCGTCTCTTCTTCTTCTTCTTCTTCTTCTTTCACTCCACTTGAACTTATGACTTGTGCATAAAAACTTACATCTGAGTAGAGAGAGAGAGAGGGATAAAATGTGTGCAGAGGCTTTATCTGATACCACTGTATATTCTCCTCATAAACCACTAGTGTTTTATAGCTTTCGTTCGTATATTTTTGCTTGTGTGTCTACTGATAAAAAAACCCGTCATAGCCGAGCAACTGTAATACTTTATTTGAATGATCATTCATTCGTAATTCCAAACAGGGGTCTGGTCGGATACTGTGTAGTAGTACTGCTACGTGTGTAATAATAATGATATACTGTCATATAAAAAATGAGTTACATTTTTCCTACCACCGCTGCTGCTACGCTTCTATCTAACATATACATAGGCACAAGGAATGCACATATTTTTTTTGGAATATAATAAGAAAAATGATGACCCGATTTGAATGAAGGAGGAAAACGCATAAAGGAGGGTAAAAGCAGACATCAAAGAAATTATCCGAAGAACAACCTAAAGTTATAAGTTATATGCTGTGTGCTATCTGCAGCATGACTACATTCCCATTGGCCCATCATCCATACACATTCACATTTTTATCCATCTACTTACACAAAAGCACACACACACACACACTCTACAAATGTGTGTGACTATCAAGAAAGAAGAGGACGGTGACGGTGGTGGTGGTATAGTGATGGTACGAACAACGAAAAGGACCAAAATGAAAATTCCACTCACATTCTCTCTCTAGGTTCCTTAGAAAAACTATACGTACAAAAGACATGCACACATTTATCGTATACATATTATTATACCTATGTCTGTCTGTGTGAATGTATTTCTTGGTTTACCTTAAACCTACGACCATTTCGATACAATGAATAGCCTAAGTATATAGGCACAAATCCCTTTGCGCTTTTCCTTTTGCTTCCTTGTTTGTTAACTTTCTCATTCAACAACAGCAGCACCAACCACTTTCTCACAAGAAGAAATGGAGCGACTACTGCTTTCTTTCGTTTTTTAGATTCCTCACAGTTCGCTTTCATTTTTTTTCTTTTGAGAAACAAAGCTAATAATAAAACATACCGCCGGCTTTATTATTAATAATAAAACAAAACTTCTAGTTCCTTCCTTGGTCTGGTCTTTTTTGTTTGTTATCTTTCTTNTTTATTATTAATAATAAAACAAAACTTCTAGTTCCTTCCTTGGTCTGGTCTTTTTTGTTTGTTATCTTTCTTAGACTGACTAAAACCTAGGTGTACCAAGCAGTTAGTTTTGTGTGCTAGACTACAGGATACAAGAAAAGACTCTTGACTTTAGACAAAAAATACACACAGACACACACACAAATTATTTATATTCTTTGTTGAGTCGGCGTACTTATTTAAGAAAAAACAAACTCCTCCGGCACTCTGTGACTGAATGCAACCAGTGTAGCGTATATTCGCCCATCCAATATTACATCCTACTCTCCTACTAAAATCCCTTTTTTTATGATGAGCTACATTGCTATTTATATATTATTTTATGGGTACAAAAAGAGGGTTTTTTTTCACCGGGACGATCGACTCATGTAGTTTGCCATTATAAGAAAATTACTGACATCTGTTCGCTGACATAACTCTTTAGGAAAGGCATAATTTCCAAAATTGCTTAAAGGGAAGGAATCTTACTGTAAGTCGAATTTAAAGAATGGAAGACAAGAAAAAAATGGAAAATTCAGTAATAGAAAATCTTATATAAATACAAATACAACAACAACAACTGGTAGTAGTAGATAAAAAAAACTAATGAAAACTTTTTCCCTTTTTCATCATTGTCTCTTGATCTTCTTTTCTCCTGAATTGTGAGCAAAACAAAAAATGCCAGAATAAAACTAAGGCACACATAAAAATAAGGACATTTAGAGCGTATGCAGAATATAGAGAAGTTTTATTATTATACTTCATCCTTCCTTTTTTTCTCTTTTCCGAAAAGAAGGAAACCAAATTACTTCAATTATTTTCAACTTATGGAGTCGGAAAGAAGAAAAAACTCGGTTTATTTTTGGAGGATCGATTTTTTTCTGCTGCTAAAGATGATGTGGGGTAGACTACTATACTACGTTTTTTTATTACTTTTTCTTTCGTCTGGCATTTGTGGCCATCCATCCAAACTTTAGTAACAAAACATCCTTCAAACGTTATACTACTCTAATGATGCAAAATAACAATGTGAAAACCATTATAAGTAGTTTAAGATTGATTCATGTCTTTTTCCACCAACCACCACACGTTTCTTCATGAAATGAATATATAAGAAAAACTTTTAGTTTCTTTCTCTTTATGTTTGCGTGATTTTGCTAATAAAGAAGTTTTTCCTTTGCAATTCACAATACCTACGACAAGGTAAACACTACTTGATGGTCAATTTAATATAATGTATTAATTGTATTATTATATATATTTTGTGTGTGTGTGTGTGTTGGTAGTTGTGCAGGAGCTCACCCCTCCTCCTATACGTTTCAACAACAACAAAAACAAAAAAATTTTTTACCCTAAAGTGTTCTCTTTTCTAGTATGCACAAAAATAGTGTAATAATAGACATACTAGACATAGATCATATCGCATGACAAAACACTGAACATAAATATTACAGTTTATTATGAAGTACCACCACCATCATCAAAATGCCGACAACGACATTGACTTGACGGGATAAATAGATCATTTTATTCCACACAAACAACCGCAGCAAAGTCAGAGTAGTAAATTTACACTGTATATAGTATGGCGCATAAAACCATGGGGTGTGTGCGTATGTCCATGCCCATTCTATCTACATCTAAATGTTGCATAAGTAGAGGTATTAGGTTACTTCCTCCGCCACTGCCACCACATGATTGAGAAGAATGAGACATGAACGTGAGCGCATATAAAGTAATCTCATCATACAGCTTTAACCTAATCTAAATAAATGATGCTGAAAAAGAACATCAATCACTTCAACAGCTTTAAGTTGAAACAGTAGCATTATTAACATGTAATGCAATGCAATATGTATGTACTTTGCTACATTGACTGACTGAAAACAGAGTTCTCCTCTTACAAAGAACTACCCAATAGCAGCATGCATAATGTGATTGACTTAACCAAAAGTAACTCCACTGCTCTGCTGATATAAAATTCATACATGAACATGATTTTTCACAAAAATTCCGATTATTACTAAAAAAAACTTTTAAAAAACTAATCAAAGAAAGAAAAGAACTCTTGGATGATTACATAACTTTTCCTATCACGCCCCTCCTCCCAAAGCTCCACACAAACTCTTCTATTATTTTCTTTGTAGTAGCCAACAACCCTTCATATATGACCTAACCTTTCACTCAAAATTTCTCTCTTTTTTCCTAATAATTTACACACACACACACCGACATCAACAAAGTATTGTGTTTGTGTTCACCATTCTATTATACAACATTGTCTCAACTCTTCGAATGACTGATGAGTTTTATGAGTCTTCATGAGGAGGACTCCCCCTAGCTTACAAATATGTTTGCATCCCAACAAAAATGACATAAAATGACATTATATAGCTAAACACGGTATAAAAACTTTTTTGGACAGTGCACTGTCACATAATAATCTAGCAGTAGTGTTGTAAGTTGTTGTAAAAAGTGTGTGAGCAAGAAACAAAGTATAATAGAGACTATAATCATCAGACAAGACTTGACTCATCTCTTGTCGTGCTACTTAAAAAAAACTTTGCAAGTTTCACTCACTCAGGTTGTTTTTCGCTTTTTTTCTTTTTTCGTGTATGCATATCTTCTTTCCCTTTCTTTTTCAAGTTTTCCATCCAGCCACCAGCTAGGTTTATAATATTACCATAACTTTATTTACTCTATCATGATGGTTGGCACACAACAACAAGGCGAACATTGTATTACATATTATATATATGATATTACATGTATCAAAGAAAAAATAGCTACTGCTAGCACTACTGTCTAGTCTAGCACCGTTAAACTGACAGGTTTTTAACTTGACAAAAAACAAAAATAGAAGAGAGTTCACACAAAACACAAAAGACACAGGAAAGCTTGTTTACGAATATTACGACGTGCTCACACATTCTATCAGATAGTATATGTCAGAGTCGGGATTGCTGTTGCGTCGTTCAAAATGACTACATGTACCTACATACACACACATAGGTACCTATAAATAGTTTTGTTTTTTCCTCCAGCCAACAAAGCTCCCTGTTTATATGAATGTTACAAAACAATGAAGTCCTAAAATGCAATAAATTACCCGGAGAAAAAAAATAAGATGTGAAATTACTGAAGTTGGACATCCATATGTATTACTCTCTCGTTCCTTTTTTCTCCTTTTTTCATTATTTATGAACACAATAACGTAATTTACTTCTGGTACGGTGAGCACCGTGTGCATTGTGTAGTCACGTCCGCAAGATGTAAGATCAAACGCACTTACACTTCGCAAAGGAGGTTTTAGCTTGTTACTGTAACGAGAAAATGGGCTTTCCCCTTTTATCTTCGCAAAAAGCGGAAATCAATTTTATACACCAAAAAATCTTAAAAATTAAGCAGTCATTCATTCTTCTCAAAGTAATACTCAAAACATTCATGCAAGCTTTCTCGTAAAAAAAACGTTCAATCACATATTTTACCTTATTATCACACCACATTCAGCAAGCAAGCTCTAAGCAAAGCCTTATATTTAAAAAGCGATAAATCACTATTTTTTGTCATAAAAAACTCTCCACTTTGCAGTGGTAGAGACTTTGTATGAAATGGATATTCGACCATAGCTTGGACGCCATGTTTCTTGAACACCACGATCCGGAGTACTTGTCCATGTGGCGATGAGATTGTGTGTATCACATCCTGTAAAGAGGAAAAAACCAGAAAAAAAAACTTTTAGATGATGATAAAAAATTGAAAAATCGTTATATGTACTAAGTATACTAAAAATCACATCATCATTATGTCACTGCCAAGTTTTACCGTTCTTGCCTAATGCCCTGATGACATTATCATCATCTTTAGCAATAGAGTAAACTCTGTGTACTTAAAACATATTTTGGTGCATATTACGAGAAAGACTATATTATTACATGTGCCATCACATCACCCATCATCATCACCCACCACCACCACAAAAAAACTATTTTTTTCCTCGATACAGATGTACACCATCGGGAGGCTTCCATTTACTCCAAGGCTCTTCAACTCTCAAGTCAGTTTCAGTCGGCAACCAACCGCACAACTGACAACATAATATTATTAATACACAACATCCTATGGAAAACACACATAAACAGACCATCAATCACATTAACGACAAGTCTACTTAAAAAAGCTATTCCTTCCCTAAAAAACTGGTATAGTGATGGGCTCTATTATTACTCCGACATGACGCAACTCTGACTCTAAAGGAGAACATCATCTATCCATCAATTTTTCATACTTTGGATAGTGTATTTATATCGCTGTACACATTATAATATGTACCTATATGTATTTTAATACCTATAGAATTATTACATACATCCAACGTCTGGTTCATTCATTGTGGTGGTGGCAGTGGTGTGTTGATGATGGTGAAATCTATTGTGCAACGTGTGCTGGCGTGGCATGGCATTCCCATCATCTTTCTCCTTCTTTCTGCGCATAATTTCACGTCTATTATTATTTTGTATAGATAGAAAACTAAACTGGATTGGGGTTACAAGTCAACTCACTTCGACAAAATTCCATCACAAAACAAATAGAAAAAAAAACAGACTGAGAGACATTTTACAACTATTGCCAAGATGAATAGTGGAACGCAACGCCTTGTTCGTTGAAAGTCGAAATATTTCAAACTCGCGTCTATTATCATAATAACCTGTGCGCTGCAACAAGAACTGGTACATTTTTGTGCTCATTTCCGGCTGGCAACTATTACATTTATTTATACACCATAATAGCACCGTGTTGTTCAATATTTTTTCTCATTTCTCCGTATTTTTTCTTCATGTGCAATGTAACAAGCTATATAAGTCTAAATCCAAACAGACACTAAGGTTTAGGAGAAGGAAAATAAAAACTATTCATCTTTCCTTTCTACTTTTTTTGTACTCAGTTTATAGAACTATGTGGGAAGGTAGATAGACTCGACAAGATACAATTCTTTTTTTTCGTGTGTGGCATCGTAGAGACATCTCCGAGAAAATAATTGCTTTTGCATAAGCACATAAAAGACATTGTATCCTCTATCTCTCTTGTCAAAATTAATTGTGAATAATTTGAATTCTAAATTAGGCTTCTCGGGAAATGAATGTATGTATGTATGTAAGTATGGCTGTGGTGAAAGTTCAAAACTTATTAGCTCAGCTATATGAGTAAAGACAAGGATATATATATATTTTGCAATAATGGTTGTATAGCAGTTAGGTATGCTCATTGTGGTTTGGTATTTATTATGGCATATGGCATGGCATGGAAGTGACAGTAATGAGAATGCAGTGTTCGTAATTATTATTATTAGAAAAAAAGTTTTTTTGTCTTCGTCCAACAAAAACAATGAATTACTACTATAAAGTTATATACTATATATATTATTTTATTGTATATACATATAGGTATAATATAATTTATATGTAAAAAACAAAAAAAAAGTTTTCATGTTGTACTTACAGTGGTTATTGGGTACATAGGATTTAATACGGTGAACAATAGTATATGGTTCACTCGCTCCGATTCTTCCCTAGAATACAAAAAAAAATGATAAAAAGTAGAAATTTTAGTGAAAATTTTATTTTGTATTGTATGGTAATATTACTTTTTTTTCTACTACAGAACAAAAGAAAATTAGTTTTCCGCTTTCATAGTGTTCTTTCATCAAAGTCGTGATATTAAAAAAACTCTTGATTACGTAATACACTTACTTTCTTCTTCTTTTTGAATCAAGTCACGCTACTAGCAGCTATTTATATAATGGTAATCATGATGAATATAAATGAATGAGTGTGTGAAATGTCTGTGTGTGAAGGTGTATAATATTCAAGTACAAGTAAAAGTATCAAGAAAAAGGAACCACAACAATCATAGTGCGCACTTTCTATTTGAAAAGAATCCATATAGTTTGGATGAGTTGAATCGAAAAAGAAAAGAAGAATATTTTTGATGAGAAATTAATGATGATGAGAAAAGATCAAACTTTTGCATAATGGTGATATTTTCTTTACACTAGACGATATTTTTTATGTTCTTACTCAGAATTGAATAGGATGATTTTATTCGACATGTTGAAAAACATAATAATAAAGGGTACTAGTGGTGGTATAAGTAGTAGTAGGAAGGTGAGTGAGTTGGTGTTACACTTCACACTACCACAAAGGAACCAGGATCCAGGAGAATCATCATCAGCGGACATGGACAGTAGCATACCAGGAGGATACTACTCACATTTCCAGTTGGCATTTTGGATTGAGCAAGACGAGAAAACCGAGCTTTTTGAGAATTACTATCCCTTTCCCTCAGTGGCGAAAACGGAACAAGAAGTTCTAAGAAAGGTTGTAGCTGTAGCAATATTAATTATTCATAAGGAAGCAGGCTTATGGTGAGATCTAAGACAACTGCCGCCACATTTTACCAACTTCTCCCTTGGGGGCGTACCTTCAATTCACAAAGAAAGAAACCCTTATATCCGTCCGCACACAACATGAATTGAGGGTAGAGCTAGCCAGCAGATAATTAAGAGCACGTACATATATGTATACAACACAATGGTCGAGAAGATTATATTACAAAACTTGAAAAGGCTTTCATAATAATGTAATGAACATCCATACACAATGCACACACGTGTATGTATGACGATTTTATTTTGGACACAGCAGCAGACAACCCTTTTTTCTTTTATAGTTTTTGCTTGTCAATAAAGTAGGAATAATCCAGGTTAGAAAGCATCAAAGCTACTACTACTACTACCCTGTTACTACATATAATAATATCCCCCATCCAACCCTGTACACTTTCTCTCCCGTGGCGGGTGACAACAAAGAGATGGCTGCAACAAAAAAAGCCTGATGGGCTCTCGTGGCATTTGCGGTTGGAATAGAGGAGAGCGGTCAGGAAGAAAAATTGTTTTGAAGGCTGTGTGTGTGTGTGTGTGAACAGCTTTGAATTCAAAATTACATAGATTCCTACCACCAACCACGTATTTATACAGGGTAACTAGTGGTAAGTAGAGGCTAGACAAAATGGCTTACTCATAGGCAACTTCTTTCTTGTGCCCTCAATTCACCGACGGGCATTTTAACCGGTAACCTGACCAGAGAGCACCTCTCTCATACTACATTGGTAGCGATGTATAAAACCAGAAGTCGTGTCGTAAAAAGGGAGAAAGCACACAAGAACCTCAGCAGCAGTGGATCATGTGTGTATTCATCAATAATAGAAATGTATATACATACGTTACCCGATGCTCAGTTAATGCCTGCTGGCATTTCCCTTGATGATACAATAGATTGGTTATACAAGTCACAAAAGCAAACTAACTAGATGTATGTATTTGGATGATGGCATGAGTCAAAAGAGTCAAGGATCATTTTCTACATCTTCAAGATAACAAGTGGACGTGGACAGCAATTGAGTTTCTCCTGATATAAAGGCGATAGTGACTTGTCTCATCTGTACAATAAGTCCATGAAATGAGCCACCGCGAAGCAAACTGACACACACACACACACAAGCCATTTCTTCACTCCAGTTTATAACGAATGAAATGTAGGTATAGTATCTCATCCTTCCAACAACAGGCTCAGTACTTGAAGAATTTTTTTGTACATCTTGGTATGATCGTTTGGAAGAAAATTCCAGTATATATTGTATGCACAATGGATGTATGTATGTTGTATGTATGTTTGTAGTCAGAAAATTATGTGGAGAGTGCCTATTGGGAGCTTTTTCAGTGGGTATCTGTATCTTTTTTTTATCATTGCAGTACAAATAAATTGCATTTATTTATTGGCTGTCCAAACACTACAAACTCTTAAGTCCGACTCAGACGCAACTCGTTTTTTTTCCTGTTGGTTTTTTTTGTGTGCACAGCCCGAATTCCAAGAAAAAATATGTCTGTATATTTTTTTGTTTGGATGCCTAGTCCAGACCAGTGGACCATAACTATTTGGACGAGCAATGGACGCGCCTCATATCCACTTTTGAAAAGAAAGATTGAAAGAGCAGAGGTCCATTCATTCACGAGAAATAATAGACCATTCTTGGTGAAAAGAACTGATGATGAATGAACAAAGTCTCGAATAGCCCAGTAAACAAAAGCCCCGTCATTAACCAACCAAGAAATATAATAAAAACAGTTGAGTTGGTCATTCAAAAGGAAGGAGGGTATATATTTTTTCTTTCGGGGATTTATTTTTTCGGGAGCATCAAGCAGAACACAAGTTTTGACCTTTTTGAAAAGTGAAAAGGTTAGATACTTCCATAAATATATAGAACATATACAACTAGTTATTTTATTATACATATAACCTGTTATGATTTCATAAGCAACCGTCCGTATAATTTAATAGATTTCTTGATTCTTGCCGTTTAGTATCATCAGGATTTGAATTACGGAACTGAATAAAGCATGCACTTCTTCCTTCGTAGCCACTTGTCAGTTTGCTCAAAAATACAAACTACTGGAATTTTCTTTTTGTTTTCAGAACCCTTCGCTACTTTATACTTTACTTCATAAAACAGGAAGTCTACAAATTGCGATGAAGTTTCTTCCGTTTAAAGCCCTCCCATTTTTATATGTTGCCACTATTCTACTTTCTAATTTTCGGAGAGAAAGGAAGAGAAATAAAGAATGTTGTGAAGCGAAGAGGTTTTTTTTGTCTTGTACTCACTCAGAAACAGAGAATAAAATGTTTCTTATTCCTCTGTATAATAAAACTAAAGACAATATCCTAAAGACCCATCATCAAAATAGCACCACTATAGTGAGCGCTGAGTATATAGGTACAGATGTAAAAGCGTTTGTTCAAGACATGTATTATATCTTCTGCTTTTTTACAGAGTGTGTTCTTTCATAATCATAAAATTTCCTCTTCTTTGTACTATAAAACACCCCCACACTATACCGACTTGACTTTACTACACACAAATAATAATAATATTCTTTTGCAGTTGAATACCTCGACCTTCTGACATTTACATTGCATTAGCATAATTAAATTTTATATGTTTTTTGGGGATGTAATTAAAACTGTTCCTATTTACTACCACCGCCGTCTCTTTACAAGACACAACGCAATCCTATCTAAGTGTTTTCCAGCTGGAAATTGTAAAGTGCATACCTACCCATAAAACGAAATGTTTACACAAAGAAAGAATCGGGCTGGGCTGCTTTGCTGATTGTAACTGTGAGCTTTACAGAAACTAGAGAGAGAGAGAGAGGAGGGGAAAACACGAAAAACTCATATAGTTTCAAGGATAAATATTAAATTCCTTAGAGTTTTTATTTTTCTCCTCTACCTCCAGTTTTAAATGGGAAATGTGCTGATAACAAAAAATACCTTGTTAAAAAAAGATCCCACTATTTCTTTAGTAGTGGCAGTGGCGGACCATAACTATTATTGTTGTTGGTGGATCTGTTGAGAGCAGTAGAGAAAAAAATATGTGTACTTACTCAAACTTGGTACACGTGTGCGAGCAAACTCAAGTAAGATGATACATATTTGTACAATATATATATATTTGTTTGTCAACATGTATACGGCCGGGTAAATTTTGCATACCTAAAAGAAGATGAGATAGTAAACAACACTGATCTGTTAAAGGAGGTATATATATATGTGCTACCACTTATATTGTGTTTGTACTGTGGCCATATGCATAAATGTGGTGGTCTGGTAACAAGTCTTGTCTACACGTTTCTTCATCGTCCTATTAAACTGGATATATTATAAACAAGGGAATTTGCTGAGCAAGTTAGAGAGAGGGAAAGAGAGAACGGAAAGACAAAAGAGTTTTTTTTTCAGCATCGCATCAGCAGCTCCAACCATAACCGTACCACACGATTTTCAAGGCAAAACATTTTCAAATGACTTGACTTGCATGTATACCTCATTTCAGCAGAGATTTAATGCTGCTTTTTTTGGTTAGGAAAATGAGAGCCATGTTCCTGACTTGACGACCACACGAAGAACCCCAGACCATCCAGAGAGAAAAAAAAGAAAGAATTTTCTACTGCGACAAATTGTAACAAGCACAAAAGCAGAGTAGAAAAAACCGCGTACAGACTGTGACTGGAAGCCTGGTATGAATAGTAATGGCCACTTAGGCTTTCAGTTTATAACGTACCGTACCGTTTCGTCGTCGTTTGAATATGCCAGAAGGCTTTCTGCGCTGCATGCACATCAATGCAACAAAAGATACTTTCTCCTTCACCAACCCAAACCGCTATATTAAATGCTGTGAAAACTGTACGCACACACACAAATTCCACCGCAACAAAAGCCGTTTTATATACACTAACACACGACATGAGTATGTCTTTAAACACATAAAAAATAGTATGTATGTATGTATATCTACATAAATATGCAGTGAAACTTTGAAACATGAATCTGACCCATCCCAATCAAATCATGAGAACCTTTCCCTACTACACGGCTCTCCATCTTCGTCTGTTTTAAGTCACATCTATTACAATATATGTATCAGTAAAAACAGCTAACGTTTAGCGTACAGAATGTTGCGAGAGTAAGGAAAAAAATCTGAAAGCATGTACATGACGATTGTGATTGTATGCATTCACGGATGAACACACACAGTTTGACTTGACTAGCACATCTTGTTTGAGAGCGAGAGAGATTTCTGTGCTTGTGATTTTGATGTGTTAAACTAGAAGTGAAATGTGAATTTCCACAACAGTGTGTGTACTCCTATTTTGCTGACTATATGGATGAGAAAAAAGGAGCTAAGCATTCAAATTTTAAAAAAATCTTCTCCTAACAACCCCCGGCAAGCGAAACATATGCAGGCACGAAGTTAGAAATACAAGGAAAATACATAAACGTAGCAAATAGAAGAGTCAAACTGAACTGTGAAATGCGAATGAGAAAGAAACCCCTTTCGTTTTTCTCTCTCTCTGATTATATTTTATCCATACAACAAAAAAATGAATTTCACTAATTCTCCTTCTTTTTCCTCCTTTATCTATTACTATCTCTGGGTATCTCTCTGGTTTGGTGGGTTGGTACACACGCAGAAAAAACGTACGTGTCATTCATTCAACCCAATTACGGAGGGTTTGAGCTGTGAGCACTATAAAGTCTAACTTAACTGACTGGCAACTGGCTGCTGCTCTGCTGCCGTCTGCAGAATCGCAAGACGTGTAATAAGACCAGTTGAAATGACATCAGAAAATCTACTACTGTTCAGTGTTCACTGCGTAATTTACCATGAGCTACACAAACTGAACATGCTACATTGTTACCACCACTCTGCCATGAAACGAGCAAGCAAAGCAAGTTCCAAAAAAAATTCTATAACTTTTCTCTTTTCCATACTCGAATGCGACGGTGGTGGCGGGAGTGATGATGTCGTTTATAGTAACAGTAGCTTATATACATTCTATCTCTTGTGGTCGCAGCTCATTCCATCCTTGCCAGCTACCCCAAAAACCAAATAACTTTTCAGCTTGTTTCTCTGAACTCGTTGTTGGTGTCAATAACAGCCTAGTCAAAGACGTATGAGACTAATTCACAGATTTTTTAAGTGTCTATCAGAAACACCGATTCGGATTTTGGTCGTATAACATACAAACATACCTACATACATGCAAACTGTGTAGCGTACTACTACGTGCCCTATACAACAAACAAGCCATTCAAGCTACTAAAAAGTAAATCTGGCGCAGTACACTATTCGCCATTTACTTGGAATAGTTTACCTTACCAATCTCAAAGTTTACAGAGTGAACATTGAACAACAATAGTGTAATATAGCTTTCACCGAAGCTGCGACTTGCAACTTCCCAAAAAAAAAGTATTAACTCAAGTCAAGTCAACTCAAACCGCCATTATTATTACTTTTTTGTTGTTGGTCGGACCTCATCCAGATATCAAAATTAGACATTTGTGATGAATAGTTTATGAATTATTTGCTCTTACTATTCTTCGTGCTTCCACACAACGTTAAAGCGTATAGCTTAAACTAATTGTAATGGGGCAATAATGAACATACATTAGACACGAGCCTTCAATATTTACGAAGCAGAAAAGTCTCATACGTTCATGATATATTTTTTTATTCCGACACGAAAAAATGCAGCCACATATTTTCACCCTCATGTTACTCTCATGGTTATACAGATAACTAACTACTAATACACATGGACAAACTGCCTTGTCGTGCTTCTCTCTCGTTTTTCGGACGGAAAAGGTGTTTGTCGAACATTCTTGTATCCTCCACCACTACAGTACTCCTCTACTAGAACATAACAAAGTGATACAAAATAACCAAACCGCAATGTGCATACACACAAATATATGACGCTTTATATCCATTTACTATTTGTACCCACGTATTAGAATGCATAGAAAATTAAATCTTTTTGGGCTCCATATAAAGTATCTAGATCATCTCATCACAATCATGAGCGTGCTGCAGTAATATCACAATAGTTATAGAGTCAACCGCTGCGTTTTTTTACTCAAACTCCACCTCATTTCCAACTCTGCTTCTATTGAAAGTACGAAACATTGTGTACCTACAAAAAGCAGCACAGAACAAAACTTTTCTCTTTCCTCCAAAATGAGTAAAAGTCTTTGGAACGCCACAGTACATCCGTCCCCCATCTTTCACTTCTCCTCAGTACAATATCCAATATATTACCATCACCGCTACTCAATAATATACTTTCCCAATACCACATCCTACGCATAGTACTGAGCTAACCTTCTCCGCTGATGTAATCAGCTCGAGGAGAAAATTTAATTTGCGACCTCAGAGGTTTACAAATTGCCTGTCGAGAAACGTGCCACAATAAAATGAGTGGCTGGGTTGCTGAAAAAGAGAAAGAAAGAAGAGAAGCAAGGCAAGCCAGCCAATATAAAAGAGTACGTACAAACATGTACATACCTATATATATATGTGTATTTAGTAGAATAGACAAGAAAAGGGAATATATACTCGCACCAACCAACATCGCACATCGGGAAAAAGAGTGAAAAGAGCGCATTTTGTTCACTCTAACTCCATCGTTTTCAAACTCGAATGGGTTCGCAGTTCACCAAACCGCAATATATAGTGCGCTAGTAATATTAAGTTCACTCACACATGCACACACACATACTTGTTAATATATGTGAGATTTTTTTTGTAGATGCATCATTGATTTTATACTATGTATCCGCATCCAGACCAGAAAATATCCATCTATCAGCGCAACTTTTACCGTTGTCGTCGGGGCTGATTTACTTTCCAACAAGGCGATGTTTTGTACCCAAAGCTTTCAGCTTCATATAACTTCATCGACTATTACAATGCAATACGTTATAAGTTATAATATTATGTGAAATGCCAATAAGATGCGACTCGAGTACACTTTTCCATCTCTACCAACTTTTCATTTTCATTCGACTGCTGACAAACTATCCATACTATACAATGTGAGAATAATGTAAGTTTTTTTTTCAGCCGTGCCATTCTTGACAGGAAGAAGGTATGGATAGGGTATTATTATACGACTAAAGAGAAACATAAAACAGCCCATATAATATACCATCTCAAGAAATACACATTGGAATACAGACAGCAGAAAAGTAACTACAAATGAAGTTTCGCCTCGCTCGTGCACTCATTACTTTCCCTCCTGGTGTTGTTGGTGGTGTGGTGGTGGTGATGCTACCCTCGTTAACGTAACACCATTGTGCTGCCGCCACCCTAAAAAGCACACACACACAGCTCATATCATATCAGTAGATAATGTTAAAAGTAACAGCAGATGTAATACACATATAGATACAGAGTGACGACAACTGTGTTTGCTAGACAGAGGTGGAAGGAATGAGTGAATAGAAGATATGGACGAGTAAAAAGTAATTTTGTGACAGATAGACAGGCTCCTAACTAGCAGCAGCAGCAGCAGTAGTAACCAACCGTTTTCACTCACACTTCCATTCTTTTTTATAATACTTTTCTATTACCACTCATCCACTACTACACGCCACTAAAGTCTACTTATTTTTAGCTGTTTTTTCCTATCACGATGAAAAATTCTTTCCCTTTTGGTGAAGGTTTAGCTTCATTTCTTCAGGTTTATTGCACACGGTAACAGTAACTGTTGGAGTTAGACAAGATGTACACGCATAAAATGTTGAATGTATTTATACTCTTCTTGTGGAAAAAAGTACAAATAAGTTGATTTCCTTCTCTCTTGACTGTTAAACTTGTTACGACTATGCTTCTTTTATTGCAGACATCTCTGCTACTATTTTGCGGTTATTTGAAAACTAATTAAGCCCCCAAGGCTTAAGCAACATTAGTGACTCATTTAATTACATTCCATTTCAGTGACGCCATGTCAGTAGTCAGTACACTACTGTATATGTCGTTTTACTGGTTATATTTTCGAGCAAAAAAACGATTATTACAAGATACAATCTTCTAAGCTGAATTTGCTAGTAGTTTAATATATAACCCTTTTCTATCTTTTTATTTAAATTTTGAGCCAAGCTCCAACACACAAGCAAAGGCTTAGTGCCGCATTTTGGGTGAAAATATACGGGATTACATGAACGCTTCAAATTATTCTGTCCAAACTTTGGTACAAATGTACGCAGCAGGCAGTATAGCCACACTGCCATAATGATAATGAAGAGAATTTAATTTAGGATCACTACTGACTAGGTAATTCATCCTTGGGATTGGTCCTGATTGGTAAAAGTTCCATATCATGTAATTAATTTTTAAAGGAATAAGCAGGCTAGAATGATAGGTTAGGTGAATTGATAACCCCACCACACACACAGTAAATTTCACACAATCACACACATTTCTATTTGATTTATACCAAATTACTAATAATTTATCTTTATCGAATATACATTCTTTTTTTTAAAGATCGTATAGGCATAAAAAATCAATAATTCAGTGGTAACATCAAATACTACATAATATTCACATATTTAATAAAAACATTAATATTTCCACAGTACAAATGAATATTATATTACCTTTTACGTCTTCCCCCTCCATCTTCATTATCAATGCTATTCCAGTTTTGTTGAGATTGTGGTTGGGATGAATGGTTCTGCAAAGAAAAATTACCCTTGTGTCAACAACCAATTATTTGATAAAAATCAGGATTGCGTGCAACCAGAAGGAAATAAATCATATTGTCAGTTGAGGTTGCTTTATCAATATTATACATATGTACATGTGAAAGAAAACCCATAAAAAGCACAATTTATATTACAAAGGTTAACAGTTAACTTTTTGGGTAATATATACATACGGCATACGCATATTCAAGCGTGGCACTAAAACTACAAAAGATTTTTTTTTACTTAAGCCCCAAACATATAAAATAGTTTTGAGTATTTTTTGTTACACGGTTAATTAAAATTAATTAATTTTCAAAACTCCATAAACTCTTTAAGTGTTTTTTTTGTAAATCAAAGCTAACAGCTCTCCGTGTAAGATAAGTTGATAAGAAGATAAATATTCAATTAGAAAATTATCACTTTGTGTAAAAATGAGTAGGTAAAGTTGAGAGTAGGTGTGTGACTCATAAACTCAATACATAACTCAAACTGTCGCGTCAATATCACTTGTCAACTGTAATTTCATTTTCCCTCCTCTCATTCTTTTATTTATTTTTTTAAATCTTCTATGGCTTGTCATGTCACAAATTTGTAATTACTTACCAAAACATCCCCGTGATTACTAAACTTTCTTACCTTATAGTTACCACCTTTTTCAGGACGTCTTTCCCCTAATTGTACTTTCGCCTGAAAATATCGACCGCTATTAACGCTGCCACTGCTACCATCGACCAATTTCCTTTTCTTATTTGGTTCATTGTCAAAGAAAAACTTTCGTTTCTGATAACTGCCAAGTAGTGAGGTTGACTCCTGAGGGGCTTCCATCATATCTGAAATAGGTTTCTCCTCTACTTTGGTATCACAGTGGTAGACTGTGTCTGCTTGACAGTCATTACTATCTGGAGTTGTCAACTGGAGAAGGGAAATAGCGTCATTCCGTTAGTTAATTAGTCAACTAATTACATTTTTTTTTTTACACTGGCTTTATATCTTTGTACGCTTCTGTATGTCTGATGTTAAGTTGTCTATAAAATTGCACAATAAAAGTACTGTCGTTATGATTGATGTACCTGACCTGATATATGATATGATATATGTATGTATGTACCTATGATTTATCTACAGGGAGTGCTACTCGATCATGATCATTTTATACCTACATAAATACGTTTTCTATCTTATCTAATCTGTCACAATCAAAAGTTACATGTCTTAGTCACTGACAATATATAAAATATGTAGTAAATCGCATTATACGAAATTAATTATTGAATTGAGAACAAATAAAATAAAATACTTTGCAGATTATCAAAGTCTTCCTATTAAGTTTCCACTTTCATTTCTTTGCTTAGCTCAGCGTAGCGTAAAAGTTGTCATGCAGCTTAAAAACCTACAGCCACGGCACATTATTATGCAAATGTAAATACAAATGTATAACAAGGACAATTCATTTTTTACACTACCAAGCTCTTTCAGGAAGCGTACTCGTTCCCCACACTGCAAAAATAGAGTTGCAAGTTACTGGTGTGTGGGTACCCCTACTTAATAATTTTCAACAACTTTTTAAAAATCTGATATGCTGCAATGAAATGCAATATTATAAGTATATGGCTATAGGTAAATGCCATCGTCATTATCGTGCACTAAATGGATGACATTCCTCATTCTTGACTTCAGCCTTTTGTTTGTTTTTGCTTTGAACATAAAAGAATCGAGCCCACACGCTTTGTTTTCCTACCATGCAAACATCCAATTACACATTTTTGGCTGTTGTACTCGTTGTACTGAAACCCTAGTCATGCAGCAGAATAAAGTAAAGAAGCCAAAATGCGCCTGCTGATGTCTACCTGAACACGTTTATTATCGAATAGACCGACAAGATTCATATCAAGTTTTGAGTTTACGGTGTGATACGATTACGATCACCACCACCACCACCATCACATAAAAAAGCCTGGTTAGTATTACAAAACGCATCCTGCTTCCCTTCCATCAACATCACTAATATACGACTTTAGTTGACATTGTAATGCCGACAAGCATGGTTTGTGTAGTTTCTACACAGTTCTACAGCGGAAATTGCACGATAAAAGCTTAACCCATTCAGTTGTTGCCAGAAGCCATAATGCCCCACCACCACCACCACTGCATTGCAACTCATGTCTCATCTCATCACCATTATATGTATCTTGAGTCCATATTTTACTGCAGTTTTGGATGGTGGTTGTGGTATATTATGACTTGATTTGTGATTGACACCAAAATAAAACAGTCGCAAAGGATGTATAAAAAGTTGAAGCTTTTGAAGCCTACTGCTTTTACACTTTAACAAGCCAAGCCCAACTCACTTGTGCATTGTATTTGAAAGGTATTAATTATATACCTATGTAGCACAAAAAAAAACCTTGAAGACGAAGACTAATATGTAATAAATGAATGACATCATCAAACAGCCAGCCAGTAAAAAATGAAGACGCCGCTGTCGAAATGCAAGTATGATGATGATGATGAAAGGAGTAATGATTCTCTATTACATCACTAGCATGACCATCAGCATAAGTCCATATTCCATATTTTAAAAACAATAATACAATGTCGTCGTTGTCGGCTTCACTATCATACTTTCCTTTCTTCCCATCCTCCTCCCTTTAAGGCAAATGATTTATTTCGTGTCTCATGACATGGACACAAGTGCCCACCTACACTAATAATTTACAAAGTAAAAATAATGTTTTTCAATGTTTCAACCGATACACACCGCATACGTATATGTATGTAGGTATGTATGTACATATCCAGTAGAAGTTTTAACTTTAGTACCCAACAAACAGTGATTATTATTGGCTCACATAAATTCGCCAAGCAAAATTGAAACTTTGTAATTTTGTGACTGGCATGCATGCACGTTACGTAAATACTTGTGTTATATGAATTTTATGAAACTTCTCTTTAAAAACCTCAAACAGAGCGAGCTGACACCCAAACCTTGTTCATAAGTTGAAAATGCTTTTACGCATATTGGTTGTAGTTGACTTTGTGATAGTAAAAAAAATAATTGCTCATTGTCAGAACGAACTCGGAACATAACATAAAATTATGCCTAGTTTTGCCAATTAACAAAGTCATTACAAAATACATACGAATTTTATGGGGTATGTAGTTTGTTGGTAATTTCCCAGCGTAGATGCGCAGCAGATTCTTGAACCGCATTTGCAGTGCCTCCAAATGAAATGCAATCTAAATCTTTTCAGCTTGATCATAATCATGCGCCATAAATCCAATGGTGATGGTGAGTAAACTCACAATATGAAAGGTCTTATGACTTTATAAAGACAAGTCGTGTCCTTTACATCCACCATCCATCCACCTACACCCATCTAAACAGCCATACAGAAAAGGCTTGTAATAACTAGGTGTAGATTAAAAATGAAGAACAATCTCAGTTAAAATAATATTGAGAGCTCTCGTCTTCGCAAAAGTCGCGATGGCCAGTTTGTGAGGTTAAAGCAGCAAAGAAAAAAATTGCAAAAATTTTTAACTTGAAAATTGAAACTTGCATAAAACATTGTTCGTTTACAATGCTTTTGCTCCTTTTCGCGTAAAAAAACATATCAAGCCACAAGTACTGTGATGATGATTGTGCATCATCATTTCATGCATAAAAACGATTACTCCTGTCGTCCAAATATGGAAAAGAGTGATTGGTGATGATGATGTGATACTATACCTCAGCCTGACTTTTTTGATGCCGTCCAACCCTCTTCACATACAACTTGATATTATATTATGTATGTATTACTTTTGCGCACTTTTCCAAACTTGGTAAGGTCAATACTTTGAAAATGTGAAAATAAGCAAGTATTTTTTTAGGCAAAATCTCTTTATCGGAGTATCTTTCAGTAAGAAAAGTGGCTAAATCTCTAGAGGTTTGCTCATTTTCAAATGATAATAAAAACAGGTACAAGTATACATTTAGCATATTTTATTAAACACGCCAAAATAATATGAAAATGAAGTTGTTGTCATCAATTGAATGCATTGTCACACAATATTTGGCATATTTCCTTTGTTTGGATCGCCAAGTGCCCTTTCCCTCATTCACTATAAATTTAAAATTGAATCGTCCATGCGTGCGCATATGTGCATGTAGAATTATGAAAAGCTATATTATGGACATGTGTGAAAATGAAAGCGTAGAAATAATTATTGTATTTTCAACAAAAATAAGGATTGCGATTTTTCTCTCAATTAGCAAATTTGATTTGACAAACGAATAAAACCACTTAAGTTTACATACAACATATTATGCATGAAAAATGTTTTTTTTTTAAATATGGAAATGGTACATTTATGCCAAACAACCGTTTTTTATTGCGCTAATATAACGGAAATATAAAATTTGTTTTTAGATATGATACTTATGACGGATCATCAAGTAACTCAACTTGTTTTAATTATTGCTACACTCAAGCGTGGCTCATTTGACGAATTTTTAATAAATAAAATGTAGAAACTTCATTCAATGCAAACTATTTAAATATTTCATAAATACGCTATTCGAGAACCTCTCACGTATGCGTGCATGAATATTATAACCAAAAATATTGAATATTTTGTCGCTCTCATAAAAACGATATCAGTTTTCAACATCATGCATTAAAACAAAACAAAAATCCTTTTATTTTCAGTAATATAAATACATATAAACGCATAATATAATTTATTAACCGTACTTCTTTCATATTTTAAGCTTTTTTAATCGTGCAAGTATTTGATGTAACAATCCCAGTATAAATACAATGTACATACATACTATACATCAAGTATCAATTACATAGCATTGCACATTTAACGAAAAAAGGTAAACAGTAAGTAGCTGCTTTGCACTTTCTTAGTACGACGAAAACAAAACTTGCATGTATGCCACTTTAATTTAAGCCTTTCTATTCTACAACATTAAACTCCTTTTTACAATTCTCAATGACACAATGACGGGCGTAATTGTGTTCTATAGGTATTTAGTATATATATTGTGTGTATGTACATGCAAATAGAGCAAGTTTTATAATGCTACCCCCACTTGAATGTCAAACTAGTGCTGTTTTATTACATGTGATGTGTCTGAAAATAAAGTAATAATGCCTGTGGCAAAACAAAGTTTATTTTAAATTATTTGAAAGAATATGCTAAAAAAAATCTTGAAAGTTGATCAGCTCTATACAACATTACAATTTTATAATATTGAAAACTCAATCAACCATCACAAAAGTGTAGCTCGGTGTGAGAAAAGCAATGCACTTAGCACTGACTTGTTAGCGTTATTCCAAGTTATAAGTTATGTAGGTATGAACATAAATAACTAAAAGAGCAGTAGAAAAGAATGTTGACAATCCACAGCGCAACAGAAAAAGTGATAGGGCTATAAAACTGTCTTTTACAGATCACATGCAGTACAAATCAAATATGACTTTATACCACTTTCATTTTCATTATATTCCATATTATTACAAAAAAAAATAAATGTTTCATCGCCTCCTCAAATGACTAGCTCTAATCTCCCCCATCATTCTTCATTACTACTATTATTGCCTCGATGTGTTCAGTCAGCTCACAGTTTATTCATTCTCCACACACACACACACACAAAATGCACCATGTGCACGATAAACAGGAATTGAAATGACAAAAATAACAAATGAATTAAAATTACAGGTCTGCTGCTGCTTGCTTGCACTGACTGCCAAATACAATTCGTTTCAATCTAAATACTGCATGCATGCATATTTATTATATTATTTTATTCATGATCCTTGTCTAGTCGTCATCATGAAATGAAGGTAAAGGTAACAAAACAAGCAAACCGCACCACCACCGTGCATGCATGACTTAATGACTGCCTACTTTTAGAAGAGCCACAGCATTTTCGCCTAAAATTACTACATAAATAGGTATATTGTTTCGAGTAACGCATTAATCCTAATGTCCAACATCGTGTCCTGTCGTGATATCAAGCCAGTCATGTTCCTCCAATTTAATTTTTTATCAAGTGTAACCAAATGCAAAAGTGTTTGCTATTTTTAAAAAAAGAACATAGAGGCGGTTATTGACTACTTATTTTTTTTAGCGAAAGGAACCACCATAATCTCATAAACATTTTTGCATGCATGCCTCCATATTTTTGTAGTAAGAGTTTTTAAAACCCTTCCATCCCGTCCTCACGTCTTCACGTATTAATGTGTCCTTTCCAAAGCTGTAATTACCATCAGATTTCTTAAGAGACTAGAACACGCGTACTGCGTACCGTAGTACATAATGCACAGTCATACTGCTTGCTTAATTGACCATATAGTATAGGTAACTAGCTTTATAGTTAGAAGCTAGTTATTATTATTCTGAGCTGAGTAGTAAAGTAGGCTGAGAGACCTTGTATCGATTAAAATTCTGAGGATTTACAATTTTTGCGCAAGACAAAGTAACGCAAAATTTTGTCTACTTTAAAATGTTATTTTACTTTCTTTCACAATCAGTCATCGCAAAAAATAAAGTTTACACGTCAACTCGCATGGAAGAGTTAAAGGAAATATAGACAAGTATATTTTGCTCTTGTGTGTCTTTACAACAAAAATGCAAACATGCTTTTTGTTTGAAGTATGAGGCACTGCCAAATTGCTCTAATTCAACCAACTTCCCTTGTGGTCTCTAATTCAACCAACTTCATCAACTTCCCTTGTGGGCCAAATGCCAAACACAACCACACGGCTCTCCACGTCCACACACACACTTGCATATATATCCACCAAATCCCGGCTTCTAAAACTTGTCCACTTCTGATAACAATATAATATGTTTACGCCTCAAGCTGTTGGCTACATGGTCACAACGCATGGCATATGATGTTGTATGTGTGTGTGTGTGGCAAGATGATGATACGGGGGTAGTGCCAAATCTTAATGAATTTTATTAAATGATTGAATCTCATCAGAAAGACGAGACTTGACTTGGTCTAAGTCGAAGTCTCGTGTCAAATTATTTATAAAGAGAAACTTTCCACTAGTATGTGTGTTTGTAGTGTAGACAGTTATAATTAATCACGTGAATAGGACATCAGCCAAAATGTTAAATAATACGTTTGGTAAAGAGAGTCAGTGGTAAAAAATGCGTACTTCAAAGCAATTGCAGTGCATGCATGACTGTGACCTGAGAGGACAGGAAAACGGTAGTAAAGAAAAGTTGTCGCCACTACTACTAGTAGTGTGTATTGAGTATGCATGTATGTACATATATTATGCATACAATGTGACAAAAAAAGGCAACGCCCAGAAAAATCTTCACTAACTTCCTCTTTAAACAGGTACGAATCACATTCAAAAGTAATGAATGATACCCGCATAATTTGTTATTCATCACATCATAGATCCTCGCTCTATTATTGTCTAAGGCCCACTGTTCTTAAAATCTGCATCTTCTGTCTTACTAAACAGATCAGCACAGTAAGATAGAGTTTCAATTCAAATGTATTGCTTAAACTACAACTATATGAACTAAAGTTGGTCATACACACCATTATCAAAAATCGTCAGACACCCTAGGCATACCGTAGAGCCGAACCGTGGATTTCTTAGACGTTTTAATAAAATGATCAAGCCTCACCTCGTCTAAAATATGAAGAAGAAAATACTGCATTTTGTGGTACCCTGATAAATCAAGATGCACCACAATCACCACATGACGTGTACATGTACTTACTTACTTCAAACATGATTATAAAAAATACATCTCATAATCTCATTCAGAAGACAGACAGATCAAAGCCGGAGCCAACCAAGACATTTTTAATCACAAAATCAGAGAGGTAACAACTACAACAACAAGCAGCAAGGAAATATAAGACATGCTTATACACTCACGAGTACGTGCGCTGCTAAATAAGTGCATGCAGGTAGACATATTACTTTTGAAAATGACAAATCCGTTGAAAATAACAATGAAAACTGCTGAATAATAAGAATAACAATCTCCATCATCAGCAACGTTGAGCATTAATAATAATAAAAAAGTGAATTTTTTGATGATGATGGTGATGCGAATGTGAAGAGGACGATAATAACGATGATGGCATAAATAAGTACAGCAGGATAAGCAATTCAACATACAATTTTTGATTTCTTCAAACCAAGTTTGATGTAAATGTAGGATATCATGTTATTCTTCATCCATGCAGAAAAATATGAGGAACGAGTGCAATGTATGTAATATTGCAATTGCAACTAGCAACCCAACAATATTTTTACTCAATGGCATTATATGGTAATATTATTGAATTGAACGCTAGCTGTTGACTGCTAGTTATAAAGTTATACAGCGTGGTTTTTATTTTGGTATTTTTTATAACTTAACTTGTAACTGTACCTATCCCTGCTCGTTTTGATGACGAAGACAATGACGAAGCGCATATAACGTAATATCAAATCGTATCGTACCTAGAAGTCACTTTCCAAAATGATCTGATTTTCATTGCATCGAAATTGAGAAAAGAAATTTTTCATTGCAAAAAAAAAGAAAGACAATGCATTTTGCATGGTCTCTCGTCCCTTGTATTCAATGGTACGGTTTATAACTTTATTACATTACCTAAATCGGTGTACCTATATATTTTCTATTGTTAGCTTTACCACTCGTGGTAAAAAATATATGAAGCGATGCAAGTAGACAACAAAATGCATATATAACGGTCTCTTGATCTTCTTGTTCTTAATGAGTATGCATGACTATATGACTATCTTCATTGTCACAAAAAATTAAATAAAACAAAAACAATTTTCTTGTTTGAGAGAATGATTAAAAATTTCATTGATTTATGACAACACTGAAGCGGCATTACTTCACTTTGTATAATTATTAGTAAATTGTTTTCTCTTTAAAAATTTATTTTCTTGGGGTTTTAAAATTGATATTCATATAAGTTGTTTTTAAGTATTTGTGTGGCATAAAAATAAGTATATAGTTGATGGTAAAAAAACCTATGTATGTGTGCAAAACGTATAATCCTTTTACTAATACAAAAATTGTATTGATAAGCATTTTTAAGTTAATATTTTAATGCACTCCCTTTGTTCGTGGCCTGTAATTAATTTTCCACTTGCTAAAATTTGTTAATGTTACATGTACATGTACGTAACATGCAATTAAAAATTAAACCTTTCACAATACAAGGCAAAACTGACCGACATCATCTACGAAAAAAATTGTGTGCAAATAATAGAATATAGAATGAAAATTGAATGTGAGGACGGTAAACAGTATATTTGGAAAACGTGTACCATTGTTGTAATATAAATAATATTGTTTCTTGGTGATGTTGTGGTTACATTTGGTTGTTCTACTACAGTGTGTTTGTGTTTGTTTTATGGTTTCTGTTACTGCTTTTAATGGTGTCTTCTAATTGCAGCTTTCTGCAGCCTCTTTTTACATATGTCATAAACATAAAATTTTTACAGCTTGCAATATACAACATACTTAAGTAAATAAGCTATCAAAAATAATCTGGCATTATAAGCTGTACAAAAGCTTTCTACATATTTACATACCAGGTGAAACAGTCCATTGTTGGTTGTAATATTAATTGGATTGGACAAGATCAAAATACTAAAAGCCCATAAATCTTATCACTAGTTGTTTATATATTAATACAAACATTCAAACATAAACAGTGTGATCTTGATTCAAGATTCTTGAGCACGCATAATACGCCAAAGAAAATTTGGATGTCATAGGTGTCAGGATAGGACTATCAAAAAAAACCACACCATTTTAAAGCACAAAGTTGTGATTAAGCAATGCATAAGAGAAATGCATAAATATAAAACTACTTAATCCAATTACAAACTACCATAACAAACGTTCTAATTCATATTAAGCATTAATCAATACTGCATGGGTGGAAGATTTAAAGAAAAAAAAGAAGGAAATCAAAGAAGGTATGTATGTATGTATGTACATATGTATGAAATGAATAAACCATAACCATAATACAAATAATACTTACCCTTGAGTCGTCATCTAATTTCGAGCGTTTGGCTCCATTGGATTCAGCCATATAAGCCATTTTAATTCTTGCAATATAAGATCTTCTAGCACTTCAAAATGTTTGGTAGTAGTAGTGTAGGTGTAGTTGTGTCGATTTCCAATGTGTTTTCAACTGTGTGTATTAATCTGCTTCCCTGTCCTTTGTCGTAATAATTTTGGGAAATAGGGAAAGATTTTTGTTCATGGGCAATGGCTACAAGTAATAGTGTGGTGGAAGCAGCCGTGCCGTTCTTCTTTGTGTGGTTCTTGTGAGGTTGTTGTGTTTGTGTTGTTCACAGGTTCACGTTCACGTGTACGAGCTCATTTATTCATGAGATTTTTTTCACTGTAGCAGACACAGACTGAAGAATACTCTCAAAAAACGTTTTCTTGTCTGATTATAAGGGGCAATCTTTCTCTTTTGAAGATATATAAGCAATAGTAATGCTCCTCTTGACCTCTAAAGCTTCACCTTGTTTTTATCATGGAACTCCAACAATGTAGCATTACTCTCAACAAATACACGTGTTGATCCGATAGATAGCAGAAAAGGGATTGAGACCTGTTACAGAAAAGAAAATATAAAAAATGGCATGATAAAAGACACCTTCGTTCTACCCAAGCAACACATAATATAATAAAATATATTATATATAATATATATTTTGTCTTTGATATAGGTAGGTTTGTATCTTTGTTGATAAATTGATAACCACTATCAAGGAGGAACAAACCTCCAGCAGCCTTTTTACATAATGCATAGTATTAAATGCTATTCTGCTTCAACAGTCAGTCATATTACTGTACAAAATTTGTTTGCGCAGTTCGTATCCACACACAAAGTCTTCAAAACACAACAAGCATCAATCAATCAAATATAGTCTTCAAGTAAATAGGAGTCTTCAACAGTCAGTCATATTACTGTACAAAATTTGTTTGCGCAGTTCGTATCCACACACAAAGTCTTCAAAACACAACAAGCATCAATCAATCAAATATAGTCTTCAAGTAAATAGCAGTTACCGTCCGTGTCTTGTTTGCGGTAACATTTGGGGTTTCAATATGATAGAAAGATTTTCATTATGCAAGTTGTGACTTTAAGAGTAACGGTACCTAATTTTATAGGACACTACTACTACTATTCCAACGAAAACTTTTAAAAATATACTTGGCTGTTAAAAATGTTTGTAACTTTTACAACGTTATTTATGGAAAGATCTGGTGATGGTGGCAAAATTGACATTTCGATTGACGTATTGCCAAATTCGGCAATTACCATTAAATCATATAACATACTATACTATTATGGGTCATACAAGCGATTTATCATCATCATCATTAAATGAATTTTTTTACCCTTTTCCTTGATGAAATGTAAATATCTCCAACAAGTGTAGTTCAAACTTGTAATCAATTTTATCTCCGACAAAGTACATATAATCATGAGGATTTTAAGCACTTGGGTTTATCGCTTCGTGTCATTCATTAAATTCACCTTGAATTTATTGACGGAAAGCATGAGTAAAATATTATCTACTTGAATATTTCTTAAATGTACAAATTTGTTTTTATTTCTAACAGACAAAGTGAATGTTGTTGATTGTAGAATTTTTATACTCGGTGTATTTTCAAAACACTAAACTTGTATCAAATAAAGGCATTTGAAAAATAATTTCCGGAATACCGACGTTAAAAGTACGTGACACAGAAATGTCATTTGATATGCTCACGAAATTCTTTATTTGCCAAATTCCCAAAGAGAAAGCTTTTCTATTTTGTTTTTGTCTAAGCACAAAAATACATTTGCTCTGATTGTGATTGTAAAATTGGTGATTAGGATCTTCCGGTTGATGTGTTGTTGTTAGAGGACTCCAAGAGTAAAAGAAAGCATGCAGCAGAGCAGAATCAGAAGGAAAAAATTCAATTTAGGATTCACTATCTTTTTTAACGTGTACACTTTTAAATGAAGTCAAGTCACAGTCACACTCAACTCAAGCAAAATTTATGAATATAAACCTGTTTCGCTCTTTAGCTCGCACACGACATGGCACGGCACAAAATGAAAAAAATAATAGCAACATCAACACACAGACAGTCGCAGGGATATTCCTTTTTAGTTTAAAGGCAACACTTTTTATACGTGTGTATCGCGCATCAATACCTACTACACACTCACTGTCTGTTGCTTTTAACTTTTTTTGATTGTATCTTTGCTTCTCTGCTTGTTTAAGAAAACTTCCTTTTTCCGTCGTCTCTTTTGAATATGGCAATAGAATCAGCACACTGCACTGGTAGTCCTCTAATGGTACTTCCCTTTGAAAAACTATGTAAAAGTTTGAATCTGGTTAAGAGCTCCGTTATGTTTTTATGATGGCTTTTATAAAAACATGCACTTCACATGCATATATAAACGAGTATAAGTGCTCTTTCTACATTCATTATATTTTGTGGCGTGGTAGGGGCTAACACGAAGGAAAAAACAAAATTCTGCGATTTTATCGTTCTTTTATTCTTCTGAATTTTCTGTTCTCTTCTCTCTTTCCCTGACAATTATTGTTATGAATCTTAACGAGCCCCAAATATCAAGTCAGGTTCAAAAGATAAAACAAGTCTTTCATTTTATTATTATAATTTGGTTCACTGAATATAGATGTATTTACTTATACATAATATGTATTTAGAATAGACACACTCTACACAATAACAAATATGCCTTAGCAAAAAGCTGCTTTGTTTCTTGCTGATTGTGAAACGCGAAGTAAGCAATGTGTTTGTGTATCAATGAATGATATCAAGTGCATAGAAAAAAACGTAACAGTGAAAACCACACGGCGACTTTTTTTGCTTGATTACACTAGCTTCGGGTACTTCGTCTGCCACTGCGGGATGATTGTAGAGGTGCAATATGATACATTTGTTCT
This sequence comes from Zhuqinia jingwanae, assembly GCA_027744095.1. NCBI lineage: Eukaryota > Metazoa > Arthropoda > Collembola > Entomobryomorpha > Paronellidae > Zhuqinia > Zhuqinia jingwanae. The sequence goes on along the minus strand of JAHZNC010002547.1, from coordinate 6,989 downwards.
TCAGATGATGATGCGCTCGCTCTCGTTGTGAGAGTGGCGATAATGATGACGACGACTTGAAACAAACAAAATCTGATCCAAAATCAATATAATCTTTGCTAGTATACCTATTCTTGTGCAGTAGAAGATCGTAAAATGACAGATAACAGATTTTTTCAAGTGACGGTGATGCTATGCTGCTGCTTGCTGAGAAGATGATTTGATAATGGTCTACTTTTTCTATTTATGAGAAACAGTTGGTTTTTATAATAAAAAACACAAGCAAGAAAATGCTTGTTGTGTCGTGCCTTTGTTGTGTGTAATTTTTTCGTCCGCACACATACACGTTTGAAAAAAGTGATCTGATCGGGTCTGCGAGCCCACGGCTTTTTATGATGTCTTTGAACAATACTGTTTTACAAGAAAAGCGATGAGAGAGAATGAGGGTAAAAAAATCCCAGTACTATATTGCTGGTGGTTGTTCTTGCTTCTACAACAGCTCAAGACTGACTGACTGTCAGAGAAGCGGTGTGGTTGCTGCTTGTTCTTTTCTGTTCCTCTGTGGGAAATAGCAAATGCGTGTATCATATACACGTTGACTCGGTGGTGAAGTTAGTTCTCTCGTCGTCGTAATATAATAATCTATTTTAGCAGCAAGATGTATATTTTGTACTTGGAAAAAACAAGGGTTGCATTGAAAATGCAATACGTGTTTGTAGAATTCAGATCACCAATCACCACTATTATAACTACGAGATGCTCGTACAAATGCTAATATAGGTACGTTTACGTTGTTGTTGGACGCGTTATAATGATTTGAGAGAGTACATTATTGTACAATAGCTAGTAGTGTGTGGTAGCAGTACATCATCAAAGTAAGGTGGTAGGAATCTTTATCCCATAAGCATGTAAGCTACTAACTCAACTTCTTTTCTTTTATTAGTTCGTCAACGTACCTCTTTCCGAGGACGTATGAAGGAAGGTGATAGATGGATAGAAACAGAGAAACACCAGAAAAACGTTTTATTCTTCTTCTCTCACTTGTTTCCCAAAATTACTTATACTCATGAAAATAGTGTTGTTCGCCTATCTTTTCTTGCGTAAGTTGGCAGTAGGAAGATGCATATGTAGTTCTCCAATATTCTCATATTACACTTTTACGCTGTGTTTGTATATATTTTGGCTATCCTAGCTTACTTTGTTCCGCATAAGCTTAGGTATTTTCATTTCAATTTTCGCACTCAGTCATATCGTATCATATTTCGCAATTGCCATCACTCGAATTTTCTGGCAAGCTTGACAAAATTCCGCTTTCTAAACCAATGTTGCAGAGATGGTAATGCCAATTTTTGACGAATGAACATTGCGTTTCGTGTGAGTGACAATAAAACTATCATGCCTTTTCCATGCCAAACACACAAAAAATATACGCAAAGAATTGAAATTGAAAAACTTTTGGACTAAATTAAATTTGCTCTTAACATTATTGCAAAGATAAATAACACTTCGACACTTCGATTCAACTATTCAAAAAAATAATACATTTCTGCACTTGTGCAGTGACAGAAAAAAGCAGAGTGTGGAAAAAATGTTTTAAAAATCCAAATAATTTAAAGGAATCTGCATGGTTCAGCTCACCCACTACCATAACCTCCTTTTTAGGGGTTGAAAATGCAACAAAATTCTAATTCTTGACGACTCGCCACACGCAATAATATGAGGGCAGAGACTTGCAGTTTGCAGTACAGACTCCACAATAATGTGAATACGTACATTCAGAGTACAGACAGAGAGAGTAATAATGATGTAGTAATAATGTGTATTTTTATACATTTGCAAACATACATAGGTGAGAATATAAAAAGTCAAAGTTATACTGAAAATTGCACTATTTAAAAGTATAATTTTGAGGAAAATATATGTGCAATCTTGTTTCCAGTTTCCCACACAAGTTATGCATGTCGAAATTTTCTAAACCTACTTTCCAGGGATGCATCATCATTTTGCCTTTGAGTACCAGCGTCAATCATATTAACTCAGTGAGGATGTTTCTCATAAACTGAAGTGAGATTTTTTGATACAACTGACTGGGAAAGTTCCAACTGATACTTATTATTACTCATTAGACAACATAACTTGGTATTGAACGAGAAGTATCCACATCAAAGAGTATAAAAAATAGGCATATGTGGAATTTACAAGTCTTCATAAATGAATTCCAGTCCAAGGCTAGACATTTCAATAAATATCATACCTACATGTCAGACTACTGGCTCTGCTTGATACTATCAACTATAGGAATAGTACTGGTGGATGTATTTTCAACATTTTATTCGTTTTCGGCAAATAAGTATGCAAGAATTGCAGTTGCGACTAGTTCAGAGATGGAGTTGAAAGGTTAAAAATCCAAATTATTTACTTTCACTCTTCCTTTCTACAATTAATTATACACATATGCACATGCACATTACACATAGCTAATTCAAAAATGTTGTAAACGTATAGTATACAACACCGCAAAACAATAAACACAATTGCTGATTCAGAAATGCAAGGCAAGTTAGGAAAAGCCTATAAATTTTTATATTTTCAGAAGTAATGCTATATTGTCAATCGTACTGACAATGACAAACTATTATTTTAGTAGTAATAATGATAGGTAAAATGGAAGTATGGACATGGACATTCAATCATTTTTCGACTGGAGTGATTATGACCGTTGACCGTTCGACAAAATAGAAAACGAAAATTTGTAAACCAAACGACGGAAGGTAGTTGATATATACTAGTTTTCAAAGAAAGTTTGGCAGAGTTGCACCAATACAGCTACAAAGAAAACATACGAATTGTGTGTCAGTGGTTGGCACAAAAATCGAAATGTCGAAATCTAATATATTTAAATGTACGTATTTCAAGCAAATTGTAGTCACAGTGCCTTGAATCAATACACAATATTATTTATGAGATTTTTAAACTAGTATTATTGTTACAGAGAGGATATACATATACATATATATATTTCGGATTGGAACTGATGAAAATGAAAGGAAAGTACATTTCCTCTTTCTTGCCCTTTTCGGTTCAGGTTATGGGTACTATTTTATAACAACATGACTTGTTATTTCATCGCGTAATGTGTGCATTTACATATGTGCTACATAATCATATGTAGATTACTTTATTTTGATACTATCAACGAAGAAATGGACGCTATCTAATTGTTCATGAAATGCTTAACAAGCTAATCTTCAAATCTTGTGAAAAGGTGTCCGGAAATTAACCCGTTTAGGGAAACAATGATTACTTGCTGCTTTGTCTAAAAGTAAAGATACCAAAGTGTGCATAGGTGAGGTGAACAACGCTACATTTTAGTGCGATAACCATATACCATGGTAGGTTGTGGGTGAGTTACGTTTTCTGTAATTCTTAACATGGGTTAGTTCATTTAGTAGTTGTTAATATTCCCACAATGCGGGACCCCTACATGTGAAAAATGGTACGAAACAACCCAAACAACTTCGTTTTTGTAATTTGGTTTGTTGATCATGAAGAAACTATACCTTAGAGAAAATGGTTCCGGAAACCAAAACACATCAGTCAAGTGGACTTTGATTTCCGACTCCCAACGTTATTATTTGATGGGCTATCACTCGATCATTTGAAACAAACACAAACTAATTAGTGGTCGGCACGACGAGGAGGATGATTGTTTAAATGAATATATGTATCTTATAATGTTTATGTACTTTATGTTCATATATATATATGTAGATCAATGTTTAATAAGGTCACACAGTGATAAATATGTAATTCTGGATATGAGATATTATAAATGGAGTGTACGAGAAAATGTAATTTGTTCACAAGAGATCACCAGTGATTTTTTTTACATAATAACTGACAAAGGTCTAACAACAGGTAACAGGAAATTCCTACGATTGACCATTCAGGTACAGTGAAATGAAATGTTTCGAAATAAGTCAATGAACACAATGTTCATGGCAGTGTATCACATCAGATAATAATACATTATGTTTTCAATATAAATTGCTCGTTAATTCTCTGTTTCGAAAGGGCAGAAATAAAATGACGAGCGGAAGTAAAATATCGAAATCTGTCTCGGTCGTCCTCTTTCAAGACCCGAGGTTTGACAATGTCACTGGTATGTATAGGTTGGTGTTTCTTCATATTTAAAATGAAAAGCGTTTAAAATTTCGAACAGGTATTTTTGTACTAAAGTTACATTTAAAAATGGCAAATGTAATGATTGTTTTCAATGTAATTTCTAACCTTTGCTAATATCTTTGGGTGTTGAGTTTGAGTGGGTGTCCGCGTCAGTGTAAGTTGTGTGAAGTTTGTTTGAAATCAAATGTATAGTTTTTGGTATTTAACTTTGAACTTGCAGTATTCCTCCACTTTCGGATAATCTTTTTTCACTTCAAAAACTTTAAAATTTAGATAAGAATGCAGTTCCTTCAGTTTTTTACAGCACAATTATGTTATCTAAATCACACTACAGCAATATAACTACTTATTTTTTCAGACACAAAAAACTTCACCTCCAAAGACTCACGTCGTGGCTCACGATTTTATCAAGTACAGTTATTATTATTTTTGTATCCTGTAATTACTTTCATCTTTACATTTCTTCCAACTTCACTTTACTCTCACGCTAAGTAACAACAACCAATATCTTACTTAAATAATTATTATTTAGCAGGTCACATAATTAACGGTATACAAAATTGAGTTCTATCAAATCAGGATTTTTGCTTTGATTTACTCGCTCGCTGCTCTCTCGACAACAAAAGAGTGTCCACATAAAGCGTACTGTCCCTCAACCTTCACGAGATTTTGTTTTGGTTTTGATTAGATTTTTGATGATGATGACGATAAACAATATAAACTTGATCCGAGAGAGTCGATCTGACTGATGTATGTAAATATACCCATAAACATTAAAAGGGCAAATTCTCCCGGCACTTTCCAGATGAAATCAGACAACATGAAAATTCGATGGGTATCAAGTGCCACCTTTGAAACAAGGCACAGAGATCATCTGTAAAGCAAAATGAACGTTCGCGCCATCTATTTAAATAATATACACTTGCTTCGAGCTAAACATTCAACGATGAGCAATAGGGGTCAGTTGCGTTGAAAAAGTTGAAAATCGTGAACAAAGACGGCGGAGCAGAAAATTCCCAACATAAAAGAACTAAGAATGAGATTCAGCCAAACATAGAGTGCAGTGGTTTCATTATTGAATAGACCATTCTGGAGAAACCTTTCTCTGGAAGCCGGCCCAATTTAAATTCGCAGATAGGTCTAATAATGTTCTCTTGAGCTTTATTATGGAAAAGTAGTAGTAAAAGCAAGTTGTTTGTTTGGTGTGATTTTGACATTTTGAGATGTATTTTTGTATTGATGTGTTTTTATAGTCCTCTTTGGAAAAGTGGAAAACTTTCTTTTCAGGAAAAGAGAAAGGTTAAAAGAAAGCAAAAAATAAAACATTGGTTTACGTGTTCCTTCTGTCTTTGTTATTATTGAGTTTGTATCGGACAATTATTACTACTTACCAGCTGCTAGTGGTGACTCGTGACTTATTTCAAGCGTAATTTTGTAATATTATTTTTATTTACTACCATAAATATTTTGATGAGTGAATGAAGTTAATAAGGAAGCTAATAATAATAATAGGAATAATAGTTAAATTACGAGTCTAGTCCCGAAATGTATGTATGTGAAAAGTTAACCCGGAAATAATAATGATGGGTTGCATCAAATCAAATCCTTTCAAATTCTATTTCCGTATTATCTTGTTTGTCACATTTCCATGTCTATTGACTTCATACATACCTATGTCATGTGACATGACTCATGTCATGCTTCAATTTCATCCATGCATATAATTGGGTTGTTTTCGTTTTGGCAAATTAATGAATTCTATATACCTACTAATCGCAGGAAAAGGGTGAAATCGTTGAATGAATTATTACATACAATATTACATGACAGCATTTTTGGGGGGATGCTGGTTTAACATAATGCTAATACTGTAACTAATATGTGAAGCATTTCGTAATTTCATACAAAAGTACGTTAACCTTTTAACTGTTAGCGCAAGAATTTTAGTCCATCCATAATCCATATAGACTCTATACCCACCCACACAAGGCAGAAATAAACGAAATGTTAGGCAAGGTTAAGGAAATAAAAATCTATGGTGTACTGAATCAGAAATTTGTATAATGATTAATAATCGTTGATTATTCATAGAATTGATGACATAAATGACATGATTCAAAATCATCATTGCATATCACAGTGCCCCAATCGTCATACTATTGGTTTTTCATACAGCAAAATAAGTAGATATCCGCGTATAACCATTCTACAAACCATTTTTATTTTCTTCAAACATATGATAGTGAAAAGCTAAAACATAAATACACACATGTGCGGTAGTGCGGTTTCATGTTTGAGATAATATTGTTGTTTTTTCAGGTTGACAATGAATGTCACCTGAGGAAAGGAGTGAAGCACGTGTAGACGCAATATATGCTGGACGTAAAAAAATTAACAAAATGGCCTATTTATACACTGAAGAGGGAGATCTTGAAAATAATGCAGAACTTCAGGTAAAATGAATTGGCGACATGTTCAGCTTGTTCATAATACTTCCTGTGTAAAACTAGATACAATGAGTGAGTAAAAGTGTTTTCTATGTTCTCGTGTTCCTTACGGAGCAAAATACAATTAATTCTAATTAGAGTTTCCGCATGAGCTGATTTTATTGTGTTGAAAATGGGATTTCGTAAGGCAACATAATGAATTTCTGTTACCCAGAAAGTATAAATTCGTCCAGTGCGTATATTTTGTTTTTGCACAATAAAATCCCATTCCGTTTGAAGATTCAAGTTCCGTTCCCGTTTAGTATGATTGTTGTAAAAAATATAGGTATACAGGCGGAAGTTTTGTTGTGTCCCGCTATATAGCAAACTAGATTACTA